>PVIU01010124.1:9686-72041 GCA_004026605.1 Ondatra zibethicus
CCCCCCCCCCCCCCCCCCCCCCCCCCCCCCCCCCCCCCCCCCCCCCCCCCCCCCCCCCCCCCCCCCCCCCCCCCCCCCCCCCCGCCACCCAGCTGCAGGCTAGCTTCGCTGCTCGCCCCACTTGTGTCTGTTTCAGCTTACAAGCCGGGCGGGCGGAGGTGTTTAATGCCCCATCAGCACCTCACTGCTTGCTGTGGCCATTAACCGCCTCGGCTGACTCCCTCTGGACTGGCTGAGCTGCCTTCGGAAACTAGTTCCTGCCACGGCCCAGGCTTCCCCAGCTAGTCCCAATTCCTCCCCCAGGTCAGTCACACTTTTTACCCAGAAGGTCAAACAAGTTACTGGCTAGATTTTGGAGGCGTACGTGAACTTGGAAAAAGATCACGCAAGCTTCCGATCCTGCTCTACAACCTGAAAGAGAACTCTGGGCAGCTTCATTCACCCAGAACCTTCCTTCTCTTCTTCCCCACCCAACACCTGCAGACATGCCCTCACCCTCACTCCTCACGGTTTAGTATGCAATCGGGCAGGGAGGCAAAGGCTCAAATTTGAAGCAGATGTTTGGGATAGTGAGTGAAGTCAGGGTGGGGACAATAGGAAGGACGTGGACCCTTCTAGAACTGCTTGCTCTGACCCACTGCCAAGGCTGAGGGAAAACGAGCGAATGTTCCTGGTTAAATACCCAGCTATTCCTTGTGCCAGGCTTTCCTGGGCCTCAGTCCTCAGAGACGCTGGCTCTGCTTCCTGAGTTCTCTATTTCCTGTGCCAACCACTATCCTGGCCCCCTGTTCTCACTGCACCAGGCCCCTGAGGCCAGTCCCACCCCAGAAGTCAGGGTTGGAGTTCTGCTTCCCTCTCCTTCCCCATAGTTAATCCACAGTGACACTTTTAAAACCAAAACTTAAGATACACTCTGACAAGAGAGATTTGTGCTTGTTCCTGGTATGAGAGGCTGTCTGGAAGACTTCACTGAGATGCCAAGACAATAGAATTTTCCAGGTTCTGGGGCAGAAGTAGATGAGAACCACTGCAGAGTTTGCAGGTGAACAGCTGCCATCTGACCCCTCCCACCATGTCCCCAGAGTGGCACAAATGAGCCTTCCTGGATTCATTCAATGTTCATTACCCTGAGCAAGACACAAAGTACCCTCTCTAGAACTCAGTTTCAATTCCATTGCTGGAACTATCTGAGGAAACACATGTTGGTATTATCATGAACAAGGCTCAAAGAAATCCTTCTAGGACAGGGAGCACAGTGAGCTGGTATTCTTGAGGCAGGGTTCAAACAAGCACCCATCTAGCTGTGGAGGAAATCAACCATGATATCTGCCCAGCCCCCAGAGAATAACAAGGTTGGCCACAGCACAAGCAGAGAACACAGGACTTGTTTCTTGGGTTTGACTAACACTAAGGGAAAATTGGAATGAAGTTCAATGTTTCCACCCATGGTGGCCATAAACCAATGTCATGGCTCTTTGTGGTGTTGATTCCCCTCCTCGGGCTTGGGGGGTCATTGGAAATAGCTTTGTCTTTACTCTGCCATCCCAATTATTCTAAGCAAGCACTAATCTGTTTGATTGCTATTAATGTTGAAAATACTCCCTTTCCCTGTTCACTCAAGATTTTAATTTCATTCACTGAGCTGCAGGCAACTGGCCAGTTCCCTGCTGCCAAAGTCAATAGCCAGGTCTTCTGTGTCTGGGAGAGCAGGTTAATGGAGAGCTGGCCCTAAGATCACAGAGTTCCCTTTCCCAGCCTGGTGCAGGATCTGCTAGACCATAGACTACTTATGGTACGATGAGAACTGGCCCCTTGGGTCTGCTGGAGTCCGTTTCTACAAAGTTCTTTCGTCTCTGAAAGTCGGTAGGGAGAGCAATTTCCCTCCGTTAAAGGAGTTAGACATTTTTCTTTCATCTGTTACTGAATGATGCAGTCTCCAAACACAGAAGGGACAGTCCCCACCCCATGAAAATAAAGCAGCACATGAAACATGGAGACAAGCGGCCGAGCTTGTGTGTCTAAGCTTCAGGGAAAGGGCACCAAACTGTCACGTGCTCACAGACATAGACCACATTCTATCCAGCATCCCACATACGAGAAAGGTTTGCTGAAATAGATACACACAGAACTAGAGGGGGAAAGGAGATCACAAATCCAGTGGTGGAACAGACACGAGATTTGGAGTGGAGAGTCTTAAACAGAAGTTAAATGACACCTTGGGAGAGATAGACCTAGGAGACCCTAAAATGACACATATTCTTCTTACACAAGAACACAACACTTTACATTCAAAATAGCCTAAGAGCCATCAACCTTCTCCAGCTGGCTTGCAAATCCTGATATCCCTGACTCTGCTAATGGGCAGAGGAATGTCTTGGCAGTTTCTCGGAGTGGGAGTTCTGGAGAGGGAACACTTGCACTGTAAAGCAGAGAGAGCGTCAGATCCCACCTCAGACAAGCCCACGGTGCAGGTGAAGTGGGGGTTTGTCAAGATGACAGCTTCGGCCTGAAGAACCAGGATGCTCTCACAAAGACAGACCATGCTTAGAGAGCTTCAGTAGACTCCTGGTGGTGCTGGTGTCGGTGAAGGGGTGTTTCCCTGATTTTGGCACTCTGGAAACTATGCTTTTCAGTGAAGTGTGCTCCAGGAATTTGGCCTTTACCACTCGGTGCTGTTTCATATAAAGTATAGACAGCAGATTTATTCAAATGTGTCTTTCTCTGCAGACAGTTATCAGAGATAAACAGCAGAGTACTGTCTCTGACCTCATTGTAATCATCCCATTTGCATGTGACTAAGGCCTTTCTACCAATGCAGAGATAAAAAACGATTTAGGACCAGCCCTCTCGGTTATGTCCTCAGGGGTGTCTTGTGTTCTTTATGCAGGGCTCATTTGGAACTTGGCAGTTTCTTCTCCCAGATTATTAGCTCACAGTTCTACAAAACTTTCTCCATGCAGATTTTAAAGCCATGGCTACTCGCTGCACCTCTTAAAAACTCCCCACCTGGAGTAGGGCCTTGTCGCCATCAACCCCAGGTCACAGTGACTAACAGGTAAACCAAGGCAGAAAGTGTTCATCTGTCACACCCAGCACCAAGTAAGTGTGAGGTGGCCTGATGTCTGAGTTTTCTGTCTAAACTTAGCTTCAAGACACAAACCAAAGATGTCAAGTTTGGGTTCTGAAAAGAAACAGACCCATGCTCAAATACAGTTCTGATGCCAGGCATGGTGGCGCACGCCTTTAAGCCCAGCATTCAGCATTCAGGAGGTAGAGGCAGGAGAATCTCTGTGAGTTCTAGGCCAGCGTGGACTTTTGTCTCAAAAAAAAAAAAAAGCTACTAAGTCAGAAATACCAGCCCAGATGACACATTTGGGGATAATTTACCGTTGAGCCATTCTCAGTAATGCTTAATTAGTGCCCCACTGACTATCACAGAGAATCACAATTATGTCAAACGCCACAAACAGGTCATAAATGCCAAGGAGTATCCGACAGTCTCAGAATGTATGATTAATCAGGTTCAGCAGCAGGAATCTGGGCTAGATCCTCCTGGATGGTTTCAGAGGATTTTTGCAGCCAACTGTGAAAGGGTGATCAGAAGAACAGCGTGTGGAGGACGGCACAACTAAATATGCAAGCATACGAAAACCTGAAGGCTGCCAGTGTTGACAGTGTTTACCTCTGGAGGGTGGGTGATGTAGCCTCTATATTTCCTCTTTTATTGTTTTGTTTAAGGTTTGTTGTTGCTTGATATTTAAAGGGTCTTTGTCTTATGAGGCAAAGTCTTGCTGTGTTACTCAGGCTGGTCTCAAACTCCTCGGCTCAAGTGATCCTCTTAGCCCAGTCACCTGGTAGCTGGGATTACAGGCATGCACTACCACATTCACCTTGATTTAACTTTTAAGATTTTTTTTAAAATATATGCAGACATCCTGGGTCCCTGGATCCCTGGGAACTGGAGTTACAGGTGGTTGGTTATAAGCTGCCCAGTGTAGGCACCAGGAACCAAAGCCAGGTCTTCTGTAAGAGTAGCAAGCATCCCTAACTGCTGAACCATCTCTCTGGCCCCCTCTTTTAACTTCTTATTCAAAAGTTTTCTCTACTGACTTTATGATATAGAAAACAACACATAAATGTTGAAAGATTATAATAGATACCCTTTGTTCATATCATAGCTCAGAGTTTCCTCCTCAAGCTCTCAGCACAAACACTTTCCCACTGGGGTGCTATCTATAGCAAGTAGTATGGCCCTACCAGCCAGGGCTCCAAGTGCACACCCTATGCACAGCGGACTGCTCCTGCTCCCAGGGGAGTTACTTAGAACATATAAAGGCCTCACTAAACATTTTCCTTCCCATCTTCTACTCACGTCCTGTTCCCCACCCCCACTCAAACAGTCACTTAGCCCACACTTCTTGTAGGCATTTTATTTACTGTACAAAATATTTACATCTTCAGCTGCAGACGTCCAGACCTGGCCTGACAATGTGCAGCAGAGCTCAGTCTCTGCCAAGTTTCTAGAACCAGGCCGACACTCTTGGTTTTCATTTCATGACTTGTCTCCTTCAAGGACACTGAAAAGCCAAAAGCTGGGAGAGCAGCTGGCCTCCCAAGCGCCTATGCCACAAAGCATTAACAGAAAAACTAGCCAAAATAAGGAATATGAATAGAAAATTGCCCAAGAAATAACACATCATTTTTATCTCTCCCACATTCTGTATGTCTTCCCCACAGTGGCTAGTGCCAAAGCAGTATTAGAAAAAAAAGGTAAAGGAAAATGCAAAAGAGAGCAAAAATGCTTCTGGATAGTTAGAAGAGTAAACTGGAATAGAAAACCACACAGTACTAAAGGGTTTTTTTGTTTTTGGTTTTTTTTTTTTTTTTTTTTTGTTAAAGACTCTGGTGCCTAAAGACCCCCTGGGATACAGCTGCCCCAGTTGGGCTGGAACAGAAGACTCTGAAGAAGTGCTATGCCTAGAGCTTAAAGTGACGGCCTAGCCAAAAATATAAACTCCACTCCCCTGCATAATCTCCAGAGGGGTGCTGGAGCCAGGACTGCGAATCCAGGACAGGAATGTCTGCCCTGAACAGCCAAGCCAGACCATGTACCCCAGCTGGAAGCCCCAGTGGGGGCCTGAGAGGCAGCAGGGTACCGGCTACACTATCTTGTACATGTTCCATGGGAAAAGTATGGGCAAGCAGCAGCACCTTGTCCTGGTCCCTGAGGAGAGCAGTGACCATGTGGCATGGAGGACCCTGGGGTGGAGAGGCCCTGATGCCAGGCCCTAGACCCCAAGGACAAGTGAGGTCAGCACCCATGCCAAGAAAGGACAGATGACGACTGCGAAGGAGGTCGGGCGGGAATTCGAGCAGCTCAGGAGGGCTTGTTTCTTATGATCCCTGGGAACAGGAGGGCTCAGACATGCTTCCAAGAGGCCAAGGCACTGTCACAACAACTGCCTTGTCTAGGGATTCTGTACTTGCTGGTTTTGGCAATAAAGATGGCTTGTAATATTCTGAGTGAGTACCCCATCAGAAATGGCGTCTTGTAGCAAAGCCTTATTAAAGACAGAAACTGGGAAGTTCATGTGCTCTTGAGCCTTACTGTTGTTTTCATTCAAACACTAATGAAAAGAGATGTTATCATCTTCCAAGAGACTGACAGGTTTTCTTCAATCGCCATGTAATGGTGAACCCAATATAGCTTTCTCCCCTCCTTGGTTCCCCTTCCTGCTAACTGACAAGTACCCGGAACTGCCAGGTATTCACTGCTGCTGGATCTCCACTATGTCTCTCCCAGTGGCCTGACCATGATCTGTGATGGCAGTTCTTCTGCCTCAGTGCTACCAGAAACCACCAAAGAGAGGCTGGTAAGCTAAGTTTACTGTCCCAGTCCTTTGCTCCCCAATTCCACCAGAAGAATGCTAAAGACAGCTCTTAACAGACTGCATAAAGATGGAGGTCAGTGGTCAGGCCAAGCCATCCTTCAGTGCAAACAAGAAGCTCAGAGAAAAGCATCAGGAGTCTTCAAGCCATCTACATGCCCGGACACAGCCCTTCCCCGAGAGAAGCACAGCCACGGGAGGCCACAGCATAGCCATCCTTCACATCCTTCTGACTGCCTTTCTCACTGGCTCACACTCAAGACAAAGCTTAGCACATTCTTTATAGATTAATGATCATCTTCAAAAAGGCCTGCAGGGAGTGTCTTTTCCAGTTGTCACCACAAAGAGATCTTTATCAGTCCCCATCCCATCAGTGCCAGGGCCTGTGCCTGCCATTATGTGGGAGGACAAATCAGATGGCTTGTGTGAGCCACTTTCTATCTATGCTTCTCCTGTCTAGTGATGAGAAGAGGTGATAGGTTGCCCAGAAGGGATCATGTGCCAGTCTGGTCACGGAGTGAGATTAAGAAGGGTACTTCCAAAGAGCAGAGGGCGCTGGAACAAGGCATGGCTTACAGGGTCTCACACGCCAGCCTTCCAACAGAACTGAGTCCTCCGTGTCACCCATTCCTCCCAGCCACTGAGGCGGATCCAGCTACAGAGATCTTCAAAGGACCAAAGGAAATGACAGCAGCATGGTCCTCTTCTCATGACTGAGTAGAATTCAGGTACGTACCACGTACCCAAGTGGCCTGTGGTAAATGTGGACACAGAGGGGGTGAGGTAAGGGCGATGCTTGTAGATGACAGAATACTCCAGACATGAGGGAGCATGCAGTTTCTTCTGGCTAATGGTTATGTGTGTTAAGGTCAGTGGTTATGCTTGTTGACGTGTGTCCAGATGCTCTAGAGAGTGTGGAGCCAAGCAGGTGACAGGAGCGGTCAGAGCATGCCGAAGCCCTCGCAACCCTCACTGATGGCCAGCTGTAGCATCCTGTGCACCTCTTCATAGGAGTCATATGTAGGGAGGCACAGCTGGTTAAAACTGGAAAAACAAGGAGGAAGATGATTAATTCACACTACCAGAAACACGAGCAAGGGCTAGGAAGAGGATCTCCTGCAAGGGATGTTCTGGGCAATCAGACACCTACCATGTGTGTGCAGTAGGAAGAGTGCTGTGGGTTGGAGCAGCGATAATCTGAAATGAGGGACAGAGGGCAGCAAAGCCTCCAGGGGGAAGCTGAGAGGAGCCTGTTGTGAACTGAAGTAGCCGAGCCAGTTCCTCCTGGGTCAGACTGGAAACCACAGTCCAAAACCATCTCATGACCTGGCAGAAAATACAGGGCTACAGTCACATATGGTGTGCAGCCATTTGATCCTAAGGATTTGATCCTCAAGGAAGAAACAGGATACTCTGGAAAGGCAGATGCTCCCATTTAAAGTTCTATGAGGCATGAACAACAACCTCGGCAAGAATTTACATTACCACAGGCTCAGAAGAGCAATCACCAATTCTGCTTCACTCTGTTTACCTGCATTTCCCACTCACTGACTGCCCCAGTGCCAGTCCGCTAACGGTTTCGGGACCTGAGCTCCTTGCAGCTTGGATAACCACCTGTTTCCCCCACATGGATCACCAGTCAACATGCCATCTTTCTTCTTCTAAAACCTTTCCTCACAAGATGATACTAATCCAACTGTAGAAAGTTTAGCCCGTTACCTTTTCTCTGAAATGCCAGGAGCCACCAACCACTACAGCATGGGCTTTGAAGTCAGACACACTGATGTCTCCAGTCCCACACATCAGCAGCTAAAGAGACAGAAGGACAAAGGCACACAAGTAACTATTGACATGGAAATGCAGAATAAAAGAAACACCAGGAGAAAGACAGAAAGTGAGATCAAAATGTCAGAATGAACTGAAATAGGCCAGTGATTCCTAACCAGTGTGGTATTTAAAAAAAAAAGAAAAAAAAGGCCGGGATATGGGGCCCAGGGGTAAGAGTACAGTCTGGGGTTGTTAAACAGGTTTAAAGGCAGTTTAGTGGGTTGTGGGCAGAGTCTTCCCTAGGACTGCTATGGCCTCCTGTTCAGCTCCCTAGATGTGCCTGTATCACAGACTCAATTAAAAAGAAAGACAGACAGATATGCTTGTAGCTGTGCCTTAGGACTATTGCATCAGAATCTCTAGAGCTGGATTTTTGTGTAACTGAAAGGGTGCTTCTGGTGAGCATGCCTAGTTAAGAACTGCTACAGTCTTTGTAATTAAAGGACAAAATTAAAGAAAGAAAAGAACCAAGTATATGTTCTAGCAAAGGAATGCCAAAAAGAAAAGGCAAACCCTTTCTCTTTGACAAAAATCCCTAGCCCCATTTATGAGTGTTTTCTCTCAGGATCTACCCTCCTTTGGTAGATTGAACTTTTACTACTTCCCTTTAGCTCCACTTCCACTTGAACAGATAAATTAAAAGGTATGCAGAGAGAGAGAGAACATCAATGACATCAGAGCCCTAAACATCTTGTTGATGTCCTAATTTGGTTCAAAATCCAACATGTTACTTAGCAGACTATGAGTATCCATCCAATAACTATAAGGAATGAAACCTCTAAATAGACAAAAAAGGGCAAAATAAGCCCTAGAAGCTATGGTTTCTTCAAGACCATGCCAAGCAAATGAGTAACTAGGCAGACTGTGAGAGACTGCAACTTTCTTTTATATGCTGTTACTAATGCTCATGATAAAACAAAATACTCCAGTGCTCTAAAATATCAGCACTGGGTCAGAAGTCTATTAGAAATTTTAGACTGAGAATTCATTATTTTATATCTCAAGTCACAAAAAGTGATAAAAATTACAGAAGGCTTTAATTGCTCTCTGACAGCCCAGCTAACAAGAATTACACATCACCTGACACACTAATTTTTTCCTTAAAATCTTCAAAGAATTTTTTGTTTGTTTGTTTTTTGTTTTTGTTTTTGAAGACAGTGTTTCTCCATAGCCCAAGCTGTCCAGAAACTCCCTCTGTAGGCCAGGCTGGCCTCGAATTTAGAGATCCACCTGCCTCTGCCTCCTAAGTGCTGTGAAAGGATTTCTAACAGGAAACAATTTGCAGAAATGAATTCCTCATAAAATCTTGGAAAGTCAAAAGTCCTAACTTTTGTATCATCTGTGAGGAGCAACAGACAGTAAAGACAAACTGGCTTTGTTTTGTTCTCAACTCATAAGGACTTCAACTAACTATAAAAATGGTATTTACTGTCTTATAGCTACTTTTGGCTGATACAAAAAGTGAAATAGTAACACAGATATGAAAATACACACATGTTCATACACTCTGTGGTACTATAGATATGTAAACATACAGACATACATACACACAGTGGTTATGGTCTAAACTTTAAATGCAATCCCATCTTGTGGGATGTTTCTTTTACTAGCATATAGCCCATACAGGACTTTGTCTTCTTCATTGCTATTTCTCTGGTATCTCAGTACACAATTCATAGTTCACATATACCTGAACAAATACATTCTATAATCCCCTTAAATGTCATAAGACATTATGAAGACTGCAATCCTCTTTAATAGTTGATTAATATCAATAATAGTTGATGGATAAATATTAACTACCATTCTTCATAAATACTTGTCACTTTCTGACTTTCAACATTCTAATTTTTAAAAGCTGAAGAAAAGGCCAACGAACAGAAGAGTAACAAAAGTGAATACAGTGCTGGAGGGATGGCTCAGTGGTTACGAGCAATGGCTGCACTTCCAGAGGACCTGGGTTCAACTCTCAGCATCCAAACATAAGCTCATAACTGTCTGTAACTCAAGTTCTAGGGGAACCAATACCCTCTTCTAGCTTCTGGAGGCACTAGGTACACACATGGTATACAGACATACGTGCAGACAAAAGACTAACACACACATATTAAAATAAAAAATTTTAAAAAGTGAATCCAACTCCTGCATAATAAAAAAGACTTTTTCGGGAGGCAGAGGCAGGCGGATCTCTGTGAGTTCGAGGCCAGCCTGGTCTACAGACTAGTTCCAGGATAGGCTCCAAAGCTACAGAGAAACCATGTCTCCAAAAACAAAAAACAAAAAACAAAAACAAAAACAAAAAACAAAAAACAAAAAAAAAAAGGGACTTTCTGGCTACATAGTGAGGCTCTGTCTCAATGTGTCACCATGCCTCTACCAGAAGGCACAGCAAGCAGGAGCCCACAAGGCCTGCTCTCCAGATAGGGCTGCTGAGATAGCTCAGAAGGTAAAGGCACTTGCTACCAACCAACCCTGATCACCGTGTCCAACCTGGAGACTCATGTGGTAGAAGGAAAGAAGCAGGTCTGCCAGTGGCTCTCTGCCCTCCACAGCTGTGACATGGCACTTGTGAGTTCCTCGACACAAGTAAGTGAAAAATAACACAAGACAAAACAGGTTTGAATCCTAAGCACTTACCTCAAGCTCATTCTCATCAAAAATAGCCAAAAGGTTCTCAGGAACCAACTCATTCAATCCTGAAACAAAAGTATCCAAGTTAAGGCTACACCTGCAACTGCCACACCAACACCTTAAGCACAAGGAGACAGGGTCCCACCTTTTAGGAAGTGCTCCACCTCCTCTTTCACTTGACTGGCCAGCCGGTACTGGGCCAGCAAGTTTAAATAGAAGATTTTATTTGCATTGGTGACTGGGGTTTGAGCTCCACCTGTCATGAGTTCTATAATCTGAAACAGGAGGCAAAAGACAAGGAGAGGTTGTGGCTAGCAAACTGTAAGCTGTTCCAGCCTGAAAGGTCCTGCAAGCAGTGAACTGGACTCTCTCAGTGTCAGCCTCAAGTTCCTAATCTGCATTTGGTTTTTTAACACACTTGCTTTTACCTTTTGTTACTAACCTTCAGGGCCTACACCACTTCTCCCACACTCTGGTAGCTGTGACCTGACGTGGGTGTTAAGTGAGGTCTTCTCTTATGTGTGGGGCAAATGATGCAACAGGAAGATATTATGGTTTCTTGTTAGCAATATTTTAACCCATCTCCTACAATTAAACCACTGATGACCTTTTCTCAAAGCAGCTCTTTCATCGCTCTGCAATTCTAAGGTGGAAACCGTTGTTCCCACACATTCTTTTTTTTTACAGAAGTAAAATTTTATTTTAAAAATGAGTAAAGGAGTCAAAACAAGTTATGAAATTTTTAAGCAGGCAAATCAAAATTATTAAAAATTCAGGAAAACCATACATGTTTGATTAATCAACTGCTCCACATGCTTCTTCTTGCCCCACATTTTGGGCTCCACACTATGATTTTTCATAAAGATTTTGCTGAGAGGTTCCCACACATTCTTCTATCTCCCAAGTACACCAACGAAAAGAACAATGGCTTCAGACTGGGAGATCTGGCATCCAAAACTCCAGCCCGATACTGACTTGCTACAGAACTTCAGTCTATTAACTATTTGTACCTCAGTTTGTATCTCTGCAAAGAAAAGCTAAACAAGCTTCCTGAGTCACAAACAGAACACTAAACACATATACACACTAAACAACAACTGAGGGACATTCAAGGAGGTCCCAAGCAATGAGATCCCGTGTATGGAAACCAGAGTTGTCTCCATAAGTGAATGAATGCCTCCATGAGTTACAAGATCAGATTTTAAGGCCCTGGTAATATTTTAATTACATTGATGTGAACAATAAATCGTAATTACATTTCTTAGGCCATAGCTAGAAATGTTTATTCACAGAAAAACACACCAAACTATAGCAGTAATATAATATCCATAAGTATTAAAAAAAAAAGTTCCAGTCTCTTAATCTACTGAGAATCCTGCTGGTGAACAAGCTGCTGCTGTCCCTGGGGCCAAGGACTGAAGCCTAAGGCTCTGTTCACTTGCTGCTCTGTTACATCAGCTCCAGCTAGGTACAGACCTCACTGGAACAAAGACAGAAAATGGGCATTTCGATCATTTTCAGTAGTGTTTAGTTCTGATTTTTGAGACAGGGTCTCTCTATGTAGACCAGGCTAGCCTCAAATTCACAGAGATCTGCCTGCCTGCCTCTATCTCCCAACTGCTGGGATTAAAGGTGTGTGCCACCATACCCAGCTGCCACATCTTTTCAGTCATTGCTACATTCCTTTTAAGGGCATATTTTTAAATAGTTTCATAGTGGTGGTATCATACCTAATGAAGTTTAATTATGTGTTGTTATTATGACTAGCTTCATTTTTATCATTTGATATTGCATAGCTCCACAATGTAACAAAAGCACATTTGCAACAACAACAACAAAAATATCTGGCCAGTAAGCTCAGCACTCAGGAGGCCAGCCTGAACTACACTGTGAGACCCTGTCTCAAAACACCAAACCAACCAACCAAACCTGACAAGAACAACAAAAAGGATTTTAAAATGTATAGTCATTGTGTTAAATTAAGAATTAGCCACCTACATCCCAACTACTCATCACTGACAGTCAGCCTCCCAAACTGCCCTGGTGCAACGATACTTCTTTGCCACTTGGTTCTTTGTAGTCTTTCCTTAACTGCACAAAGTCCTATTGGTACTGCTTTAGAGGGACCAGGGGTGTAGGGGACCCATAAATCCTGGTCTTCTTTATCACCTTATCCAGTTGACCTGATTTGTTATATTTTTCTTCTGCAAAGACCAGCTCCATCTCACTCATGTCATTGTTGAGGATAAAGCAAACTTTGGACTTGTAGAATTCTGGGTCATCTGTTTCAAAGTACTGAGGAGAAAGGAAGACATAGAAGCTCATGAACACACTTTTGCCATGAATGAAATTTTAACTGCTTGATAGCACTTATATCTTCAACCTTAAGAATAATCAGCTCAGCTCAGAGGATGGAGAGACAGCTCAGTGGTTAAGAGCACTGGCTGCTATTCTAGAGGACCTGGGTTCAGTTCCTAGCACCCACATGGAGGCTCGCAACTATCTTTTACTCCAGTTCCAAGAGATCTGACACTTTCTTCTGATTCTGTGGGCACCAGGGATGCATCTGGTACATGTATATACATGTAGGCAAAACACACATACAGACAGAATAAAAATAAATAAATCCTATAAAAAAAATAGAAGGGGAAAAATACTTTAGAAAATCAGCTCATGTGGACAGAGTCCAGAGCCAATGGCCAGACTGTCTTAGTGGAAATGCACACCTAAGATGTTACCTTGTAATGCATACGAAGTCCTATGATTTGGGCCAGGAAAGACCGAGTGAAACGGGCACGGACCAATTGCTTGTAAGCTCCTCCTAGAGAGGATTCATACAAACACTTGCCCACCAGCCGCCCTGCAAACTCGTACATCTTTAAGCGCAGGTGAGCCGGCCGATTAGGGTTAGGATGCACCTGTCAAAGAAAAACATGGAAAGGCCTTGGACCATTTTTTATCTATCCCAGTTCTGGAAAGGCCCTCCCTCCCACTATGATGTACCACTATAATTTGGACCTGGAATGTCCCCCAAAGGTGCCACTGTGCCATCAGTAGGGCTCAGGTTACTGGGGTATACCCTGGAAGAGGGCTGCCTGGTGGCCTTCTCTCCTTCTTTCACACCCCAGCCCCAAGGTGAATGATCTTGTCATACTTTGCCACTAGGATGTGCCGCCTCACCACAGACCCAAAACAAGGAGGCTGACCAACCACAGACTGAAACCTCTGAAAAGCTGCAGTGAGGTGATAGCTTTCTCTTTATACGCTCATTGTCTCAGGCATGTTTTACAGTAACAGAACTCTGGCTCATACCCCATCCCAAGAGAATAAAATTTCAGTTTAAGGGTCACAGAGCAGACAACTGAGTAATTAAAAGTGGCCGGAGGATAATGGCCGCTGAAGAACCTTAGTTTGTGTACAGGATGATTTGAGTACAGGTGATAAGATGCCTCTCCCTAAATGAGAACTTTATAAAACGCCATCTGCTTTACTTCTGACATCTCTCTAGTAAAGATCTAAGACAGAAACCAACTGCCTCAGGCTTTCTTCTTTAGAAAATAGCTTCATTATTATAAATGAGCAAAGTAGCCATTACAATATAATGTCTTAGCCAGATGCTAACTATTCTCCCCCTATTTTACAGATGAAAATCATGGAGCCAAATAAAAGGCAGGCAACTTGATTAGCTCATTACTAACAGCAAATTAAGAGCAAAACACAAGTTGTCAAGACTCCGAGGTCAGCTGTGTGAGCCTCTGTATATTCAGTTTACTTTTCCACCCACCCGTGGGGAAGGCACAGACTCACTAGTGCTTGGTTGTTGTCACTGAACCGAGTGAAGAGCTGACTGGTGGTATCAAACAGTGCTTTGCAGATTAGCTCAAACCATTCCCGGCGAGGCCCTCCCCAATCCAAAGCTGAAAAGTACAATGAAAATTAAAAGGGATGCTGGCTAACTCCACCTCCTGCTACTTCTCTTCCTAGAGTTATCACTTAACACTCTGAGCCTTCTGGGCCACTGCCTGTCTCTCACTGCAGCTCGCCTGCATGGTGGACATTTTTTGGAAACCCCACTTCTTTCTGTAGAATTTAAGGTATTCCGATCACTAAACTAACAGAAACACAGAAGGTCAGAGGTCCCAGGATGAGGACACTCTGGGATCTGCAGTGTTCTTTTGTCCTTCTGGTGTGAACTCTAAGAGCTCACCTACATGTCTCTGTTCTCCACGCTCCATCACGCCACACAGCCAGGCCTCTTTCCTGACAGAAACTGGGCCTTTCAGAGGTTGAGGAGCTGGTTTGGGATTTTCTGGAAAATGTGGGAGTAGGAAAGAGAGGTAAAATGAAACTTCAAAACTAACCTTCTTCATCCTGAAAAACCACTTCAAAGTTCTTGCTCCAATCAGAGATGGAAAAATTACGCGTGGCCTTCAAAGACTAAAACAGAGAGAGGAAGGAAGCTGTCAGAACACTGGCTGGCATTCCTCAGATGCTAAAGACCAACCCCCAAGAGCACCACCACTGCCCCGAGTCAACTACTATATGTAAGCAATATATGGCACACAAGTAAGCGTTAGTGACACTGTCTTGTATTTAAATACACAAATCTCCAGGAGGACTGCAAATTCAAGGTCAGCCTGGTCTACAACACAACAACATCTCACTGGAGAAAAAACAAACAAACAAACAAACAAAAAACCAAGCAGGGTGATGGTGGCGCACGCTTTTAATCCCAGCACTCAGGAGGCAGAGGCAGGTGGATCTCTGTGAGTTCGAGACCAGCCTGGTCCACAGAGCTAGTTCCAGGACAGGCTCCAAAGCCACAGAGAAACCCTGTCTTGAAAAACTCCTTACATAAAAGTTTTCTTTAAAAAGATATGAGTAAGTGATAAGCTGTAAACAAAAGAGCTGAGGCGTCTTGATTCCCAGCAAAGCACAGACTATCCATTAGACATCTTTCCACCACAAGGCAAGGGAGCCATCCCGCATGGAGTGTGGCTGAGAAAGGGGGTTGCTAGGCACATCGACGAGAGCCAAACACCACAAATACTTTCTGGACAGGTACCAAGCCTTCTCACTCCTAAGGAATGTCAGACCCATGCCAATGTCTGTGGTGGAGACAAACACTCATCAGGTGTCCCATGTCTATCCGACCCAAGTGACAACAAGAATTACTTCCTTCTAACCCAGCGGAAGCTCCTACCCCAGGGATGATGAACAGGCTGCTTCTCTAACCACTGCTTCCACCCCCTACTGTCCAGGAACTATGTCAGCACAGAACAGAAAACTAAGGTATGATGAGTCTCCCCTCTGTTGCACGTTTCTAGCACAGTGGCCCCAATCCAGTATGATTGAGAAGAACAAATAGTCTCTAATATGTTTAAAGGGAGAAATTTATGTTTCATTAAAAGGATACATTGCAGGATATAGCCAAATACTGAAGAGGTCCTTAGCTGAAGAACTTGCATATAAAGATGAAACTACGTACCGATTCCAACAAGGCGTGTCTGCTGACCTTCAGGGTGACTTTAGAATGAGGTCTCTTCACGTGTACCTGCCGAAGCTCTCGCTGGAAAAAGTCCACCTTGTCCTGAAAGGTCTCAGAGCCTCCTGAGAAGCAGCAAAGTTCATTACAACTTATAGACAGGTAGAGGAGCACTGCTCTCCAGCTCTACACCCTCGGGTCCACTGCCCTCCCCACCCTTACCAATGTTCTTGTGCAGGGAACGGATGAAAGTGGCAGCTAGAATGTTCCTTTCCTTGCAGCTGAGCTCCACAGGAGGTTGAATGCCATCATCTACCACCAGGGTGAGGAGCTTGTGAACAGGGTCAGGGCCAAGATAGGAAAACTAGCAAAGAAAATTTACAAAGTGGAGAAGCTCATCTATAAATCCCTTAATTTCAACAAAGCCTTTCACATACCTACTCTGCTACACAAACAACAGAAGCAAGGTAACACTGTCTTTTGTGAACAAGTACATGCCAGGAGTATATCTCGTTTCTCTTATACTTTACTTAGTGCACATGTATGCATATGTGTATGGTGCACCGCCACAGCATGCACATGGAGGTCAGAGGACAGCCTGTGGAAGTGTTCTTCTACACCACAGCGGTCTGGAGGAATGAACTCTGGTCACTAGACCTGGCTGGCACTTTTAGCTGCTGAGCCATCACCAGCCCTCTCTTGATGAACTATAATTCACAGGTTTCTGTTTGTCTCTTTGTGCATGCCCAAGCTGTGCCTGTGTGATAGTTTTCAGGACTTGGGTTCTGCCTTGCTAAACACTGCAGGCTGATTGGCCTTTGAGCTTCCGAGCAATTCTCCTGTCTCTGCCTCCCATCCTGTCACACGAGCACTGGGACCAGGTGCCACCACGTTTGGCTTTTTACATGGGTTCTGGAGATCAACTCAGGTGGTCAGGTTTGGTTGACAAGTACTTTCACCCACTGAGTCATCTTGCTGGTCCCTTCACAGGTTCTCATTGAAATTATTTGAATCATAGAAACTGCCTTTAAGTAAGAATCCTGGTCAACACTGCAGACCTTCTGACATGAAGTTTAAGAAGGGAAATAGGAGCAACTCCTATTCCATACACCTGGAGAAAGCCATCTTCATAGACAATATACCTAAACCTCTGCAGCAAAGCTTACATTTAGGCCCAGTACAATTAGAAAAACAACTACAAAAACAAAAAAGACATAGTTTTGAATATTTGAGAACATTCCTTCTCATAGAATGAGCTAGGCACCAGGAGACCATATACTGGCAGATAATCAACATCTTTTGAAAATGCTGCTGCAGACAAAAGACACTGGTAAAGTATTCTGAATCGCTATTGGTATATACTAGTCAAGGATCCAGTTTCTGTAGCACACTTCTCATATATTCATGGCATTTAATGAGGGACAACTTTTTCTTTGTTTCAAAATGAATCTGTGCATAGAGAGAGAACTTTCAAGAACAATGAAAAAGAAAAGACTGCTCACCCCAAGGTTGAGGCCTGCTCACCCCAAAGTTGAGGCCTGCTCACCCCGAAGTTGAGGCCTGCTCACCCCAAAGTTGAGGCCTGCTTGACAGGAGACAGACCTACAGTTCCACTTACCTTTGTTCCAGGGCACACTCGGAAGGTGTAAAGGCGCCAGGGGATGATTTTCAGGTAGAATTCCTTCACTGAGAATTGCTGGGGACCAACACAGAAAATGAAGTGAGTGATAAATAAGAGGGCCCTGTTTGGATGTTAGAAGGCAAATAGCAAAGTCTTGTCTATATTTTTCATAATGACAAAAGGATAATTTAGTCAGCTAAAATAAATATATCTGTGGAAGGCAAACCCAAACCTAACAGTGCTATTTCACAAAAACATGTCATCATTACAACACTCAGGTCCGACTCTCATCTTGGGATGCTTGGAATTAGGTCTTCACTTTATGAGCACAGAACATGTCACCCTGGAAAAACTAGGACCCCTTCTTTCCTGCAGCTGCTCAGTGATACCAAGACCACATACAGGCACCATGTCCACTGCTCCCTACCTATCTGATGTTGGTTTGCTATGGTTTGGTTTGAGAGGGGTTTTATGCCCTAGCCGAGACTATATTGGGACTCAGGAGGCAGCCCCGGCTGTGCTTGATGTCACAGTGATCTTGTTTCAGCTTCCTGAGTGCTGAGATTATTGATGTGAACTACCATGCCTGGTCCTTTTGACCTATTTGGATGGGGAGACAGGAAGAAGGCCTGGAGAGAAACACAGTGGGATCTCACACAAAAGTCCATCTAGATACCGAACTATGAGGACAAGGAAGACTCTTCTTATGCCATTAATAAAAGGAGAAAAGATAATGCATGATTTTTTTTAAATCTGTTATGTGAATGTGTGTCATACATGTTCCTTTTTTTTCAGTGCTTGGGACTGCCGCTCCTATGCTATAGGCATGTTCTACCACTGAACTACATCCCAGCCCCTACACTTTCCCTTATGGCTTAAAGACCAATGCTTATTAAGGAAAACTTTCAATCAAACTAAAGAGAGGAAACAGTTCGCCGATTTTAGCAATGATGAATTCAGGGCTGATGCGCTGTAATTTTTCACCCCACTCAGTTACCTCACTGCCACCCTCCACTGCACAAGAACGCCAGATTTGTAAATAAAGAGGACGTACAGAAGAACATTAGGAAGCACAAGGGAATTTGAGCCCAGCTTTGATTATGAGACTAAAGGATGTAATAGAATACTCTAATAGTCTCATTCTCGTGAGGACTGGACAAAGAAGAAAACATGAACAAAAGAAAAGCCTCCAACAAGGTGCCCTGAACTCCAGGGCTTGGGAAGTTCACCTTCCTGTCTCTGCCAAGCTCTTTCTTACAGTCTTGAAGCCTGTTAGTGACAACCATTTAATGTTGTTTGACGTTATCACAGAATGAAAGAGCAAATTGTTTCAATATAGCACAAGAAGCCAACAGGGATTTTTATCCTACTGAGGACTTACTGGTCAAAAGTAGCCTTCTTTACAATCCTGACAGCCCCACCCTAGACAGTCTTCCCCAAAGCATTCACAGGACAGAATGTGCAGGTATTCAACAGTGCCGAGAGACACAGGCTCTGGTGGAGATCTGCCCTCATACAAAGCAAACTCCTGCAGCAGCAGAGGGGACACACTTTCTGTTCCACGTTAGGAAGCCTCTTGCAGTGTCCCAGAAACTCTACGAGTAGATGCCTGCCCTACTGACACTCAGATTGCCACTTTACGGTGTTTGTCACTAAATGCAAGTCATATACAGACTCAGGTGGGGGATTTAAAGGTAAGAATAGGAGCGCCAACCTTTGGTGACACATAGCAGTACACCTTCTTGGGTTTCTTCACCTTCTCAGGGGTGTGGCACTCGGAGGGTGAGTCTTCATCGTCCTCCTCAGCAGCGGTGGAGGGCCGGCGCTGAGAGGAGCTCATGTGCAAGGGAGGAAGATGCCACGGTGCGCCTGTGCAGTTGTTGGCATTGTAAAGGTAAGCCTCGAAGTAGATGCTCACCCCGGAGGTGGACACGTTGCGTTCGACAATATTCTTCTCATTCTCTGAAGCGGAAAGAATGAATGAAGCTTGACATAGGAATCGAGAGGACAAACGAGCTGCCGATGGTCACTTAGTGCACTGCCGCAGGGCAGGAAGGTAAATGTGGCTCGTCTAGCAAATGTTTGTGGGGTGGGCAAAGAGCAGACATAAGAGGAAGAAACGGGCTGGGAAAGGGCCAAGCCACCGCTCTCAGCTCACCACTAAGGACAATCATGTCAAATTCGCCATTATTGATGGGCTGGTTCTGGTATGAGATGCAGGCATGGAAGCAACCTCGAGAATGCAGGGTGAGTCGCAGGAACACCTGGCACGTCTGCCTGTTGGATGTCACCGACTTCTCAAATGAGACTTCATTGTTCTTTTCTTCTTGCGCACCGAGCTACAGGAAGCAAAGTGTGACTCCATATGCTTCACAAGAGCTTGCCCAGGCTCCTTTAACCTATGCCTCACACTTCCTAAATACACATGCACTATGAAATAAGGACAAGATAGCTCCGAAGTCAGGGGGAAGACAAGAGCTGGTAGTGAGGTTCCCTGGAGAGACCCTAGCTTTCCTGCATAAGGAAAAGAGAAGGCACCCACCTCACAAATGGCCAAGCTGTAGTTGTGCTCATCTCTCAGGGACATGGAGTTGTTGGTTGGGTTGTCATACTCATCTCGGGGCACTATTTGCAGAGTGTGTGGTTGACCACAGGTCAACACAAGAGTAGAAAAATGGCACACAATTTTGGTTTTGGAAGGAACCACCACTCCTGAAACAGACAACGAAAGACAATGGAGACTAAAAGAGAAAAACAGTTCACAGAAATGAACTTTGCGGACTTGTTCTCTGCTGTTGATTTGGTGAGTGTTTTTATTTTTCTTGTTATTTTTTAACCACTTTCTGTACCAAACAAAATGAGAAAAGAACCTGAAGAAGACAGAACTAAAGGCACAAATAGATAGAGTGCTACAATTTCCCAGTGAGCCTTTGAGTGGGCCTCACAAGTGAGTGTTGAAGCCAGGCAGAGTTCTGTGAATTCAAGGCTACACTGGTCTAGAGTGGGAGTTCCATGACAGCCAGGGCTGACTACACACTGTGCAAACATGGGGACCTAACTTGATTCCCAGAACACATGCAAAGATAGAAGGAGAGAAAAAAATTATTTTCAAAATTGTTAGAGGACAACTTTTTTGTCCTATAATCTCTATGTACACACCTGCCATTGAATACACACCCACACTCATACACACATATACAAATAAAAAATAAGCATTGAACAATGGCAAAACCAAAACTATAGGGCATGAAAGAGATGCAAATCTAACAAAATACATATCAGAACTGAATACTGAGCACCATTAATGCTATGAACAAAGAAAAACTGGTTTTAAAAATACAGCATTTACTCTTTAAGAATTTCATATATACATACCATATATTTTGGTCATATTACCCATACTCCCTCCAACCCATCTCTACCCAACACCACCACATGCCCCTCCCAACTTCATTCCTTCTTTTTTAACCCACTGAGTCCAATTAGTGCTATCCCTTGTGCTGGGTGTTAGGACATCCAAATAAATAAAATACAACTTGTTGATGAATTAGAAGATTCAATACAGAGGACGAGTCAACTTGCCCATGTTGAAATATAGGTCTAACACAATTTTTACTAAAATCTTAGGGAACTACTCATAAATTAGATACTATACCAAAATTTGTATAGAAAGAAAAAGGAACTGGAATTAGCTTCAGCAGTTTTAAAAAAGAGGACTAATGAAGAAGAGCTGTGCAGGCAATAAAACAGAAACAGTAACCAAGGCTCTGGTACCAACCGGAGAACGGACACATCAGCCAGTGTCACAGTACAGAACCCCAAACAGACCAAGGTGTCAAAGCCCTATTCATGAAGGAAAGACAACCCTCTCAACACAGTCCTTGGCAATCAGAGAGCTTCAAAACAAAAAATTAAAAAATTTAAAAAAACCTCAATTTAAATCTCACATACAAAAATTAACTAAAAATGGAGCATGGTTTTAACATAAAATGTGAAA
The DNA here is from genome assembly GCA_004026605.1 of Ondatra zibethicus. Classification (NCBI taxonomy): domain Eukaryota; kingdom Metazoa; phylum Chordata; class Mammalia; order Rodentia; family Cricetidae; genus Ondatra; species Ondatra zibethicus. Next base: position 31,136 of record PVIU01010124.1, read on the forward strand.
TGATGAAACTTTTAGAAAAAAACCAATGGGGAAAAATCTTTAGGATCTGGAATTAGCCAGAGATTTTAGACATCAAAAGCATGATCATGAAAGGAAAGAAAAAAACCAGAAGTGAACTTTATCAATATTAAAAATGTTTTTATACCATGGAAGATCCTATTAGGATGAAAAGAAAAGCCAGGTTTTTAAATGTTTAAAAGGGGACTAGTGGTGCATAGAATTTATTTTAAAAGGCTCTCAAAACACAACATTGAAAACCCAAAAATTTCTAATTAAAAAATACACAAACATTATAAAAAGATATTTAACTAAAAAGGATATACAGTTGTCAAATAAACACATGAACTACGTTTACTGTCACCATTTGGGAAATGCAAAGTAAATACACATTTATCAGAATGGCTAAAGAACAGTGACAATATTACAATGCCAAGGAGGTGAACAAATGCGACGCAAACGCCACAGGTACTCTGGAAAACAGTTTAACCATTTCTTTCCATGCAGGGTTGGAGAGATGGCTCAGTGACTGGAAACACTGGTTTTCTCCCACAGAATCCAGGTTCAATTCCTAGTGCTCATGTGATGGCTCAGGACTGTCACTCTTGCACCCTCAAATAGACACACATGCAGGTAAAACACTAATGTGGATGACAATAAATCTTTACAACAAAACAAACAAACAAACCTAAAGATGCAGCCCTTTAATCCCAGCACTCGGGAGGCAGAGGCAGGTGGATCTTTGTGAGTTCGTGGTCAGCCTGATCTACAGAGTGAGTTCCAGGACAGCCAGGGCTCCACAGAGAACTCCTGTCTCAAAAAGCCAAAAAAAAAAAAAAAAAAAACTAAACCAAAACAAAACAACAAAAAACCCTAAAGATGTGATTATCAAGTATCTTGGTAATTACACTCCAGGGTATTTACCTTGAGAAATGGAAACTTATGTTCATACAAAAAAGATGTACATGAATGTTAATAGCAGCTATGTTGATAAAAGGAAACAATCAGGTGTCCTTCAACCGGTGAACAGCTAAACAAATATCCACACCACTGAACAGTACCCGCAAAGAGAAACCAACAGCCGAGATACCTGACAACCTAGATGAATCTCCAAAAGTTCAGCCAGCCTTGACAAGTTGCTCCGTGTGAGTCTCCCTCTGTAACACCCTTCAAATGACCTAGTGCAAAAACGTGTTTGGGGACTTTGGTTTGAGACAGGGTCTGTGTATCTCAGGTTGGTCAAGGAAGGCCTAGAACTTCTGATCCCCTGCCTCTGCCTTCTGAGTGCTCACGATACAGATCATTGCTGACATGGATCACTGGATCTGGTTTTTGTAAAAGAAATGGAAAATAGATTACTGGTTTCCCAGGGTTTAGAAACAAGCCTGTGGAAGATGAGTGTAGATAACTACAGAAGGGCAACACAAGGGAGGAGCTGTATAATGGCAGAAATGCTTTGTGTCCCTTTTTTTCTAAAACTTTAAATTTTACTTTTATTTTATGTGTATGCATGCTTTCCCTGAATGTATATTTGTGCACCATGTGCATTGCCTGGTACTCATGGAGGACAGAAGAGATCGTTGGATCCCCTGGGCCTAGAGTTAAAAGATGATTGTAAGCCACCATGTGGGTGCTGGGAATTAAAGCAGGATTCTTTGGAAGAGCAGCCAGTGCTCTTAACTGCTGAGCCATCTCTCCAGTCCCATGTTCTGTACCTTAACTGTATTAATGTCAGAAACATGACTGTGATATTGCACTACATCACCAATATACTACAATCTGAAAGATGTCACCACTGGAAAACTAGGTTAGGGCATACCTGATCTCTTATTTATCATGCATGTGAATATATAATCCTCAAAATAAGTTTGATTTAAAACAGAGATGGTATGTAAGGACATAAATTGTTCCCCATTGGTGGCAAGAAGAATGTGGCAGTTCAGGTGGAAAGAGTCTCTGGTGAGGCACTCAGGCAAAGGAGGCAACCAACGCAGTCTTCCTTCGCTCTAGACAAAGAATGGGGACCATTCAAGCAAGACCCACTAACCTTCCTAAGACTTCAGACTAAGATATGACTCCCAAAGTCAGCCAAGGTCCTATCATTTTTATGGACACCAAACTAGCCAATATCTAATAACATCTTCAAAAAAATACAAGGAGGTCATAAAGCATAGACAGAATTCCAACACACTAAACCTTGACATCAAGAACCAGAAATTACAGTTTGGACCTCAATCTCAGTGAGCATTTGTTATCTGGCATAAAGACATGAAGACAAAAAGGCAGAGATAAAGGCATGAATCATGGGCAGGTGCTCTTCAGTGTGAAGTAAAATACATATTGACAGTACCAGTGGATTTGGGCCAAGGTGCTTTTACTTGGAAAGGTCTTTTTAAAAAAATCAGAAAAATGTATCTCCTTTCTATTCTGATATCTTTGGCCCTTAAGAGCCCGTCAGACTGGTTACTCAGCAATTCTATTCCTTGAGAAATAAAAATGCCCACACAGAGACCCATACACAGATGCCAAAAAGACCGCAAAAGCATTACTATTTTTCTTATTTGAAAAGAAAACACTGCCTCCAAGCCTGCTGACCTGACTGTGATCTCCAGAACCCATATGATAGAAGGAAAGACCTGACTCTACAAATTGTCCTCTGACCTCCACATGCACACTGTGGCTTAGATACTCCCCTCACACAATAAATAGATGGATGGATGGATGGATGGATGGATGGATGGATGGATGGATGGATGGATGGATGGGTGGGTGGGTGGGTGGGTAGGTAGGTAGCAGGCGTACCCCAGTCTCCTGATAACTAAAGATACCTTTCCCTACCCTGCTGCTGGAAGGTCCCTAACCATTAGGACATCCCACCAATCAGCCCCCTGACTAATCTTTCCTCCACCAATCAGCCCCCAGAGTAATCTTTCCTCCACCAATCAGCCCCAGATTAATCCTTCCTCCCTGGAATTTCCCTAACTCCACTTAAAAGGAGCTTGTGACCTTCTTGGGGGGTCACCATGTGTCACTCCAACATTGGAATTAATGAAGTGCTCTTATTATTGCACATGTGACTGTTGGTCTTTCCTTGGGGGCTTCTCTCGGACCCTAACATGCACAGCTTACAAAAAGACAAACAATACATGGCATATTACTTGTCAAGTAAAAGAAATGAAGAACTAAGCATGATACAGCACAGATAAACCTTACATTAGGTCAAACAAGTAAAAAAAAGGTCTCATATTTTATGATTCTGCTGCTAGAACTGTCCAGAGAAGGCAATTCCATAGCAACAGACTAGTGGCTATAGTTGGGGACATGGCAACAAAGTTGCTAATGGACCTGGGGTTTCTTGAGCCATAATGAAAACCCTCTAAAGCTGAATGTGGTAAATTCTGCCGGGCAATGAATTTTGCATCCATTACATTTTAAATTGATGAATTTTGTGTTAAGTGAACATAATCTCACAGTAAGTGTTATTTTTTAAAGAAAGAACTGGGAGTCCTTTTTGGTGGCAGAGCACATGCTTGGCACAGGACTCCGGATCCCATCATACCCTTCTAGAAAAGAAAAGAAAGCACAAAGGAGGGACGGGGAAATAAAGGACAAACAAGGAATAAACCAAGGACCTACCAGGCTGAAAAATTTTGTAGTAGGGACTATAGGCCACATTTAATCCACCAAGCTTCACAGTAATCTCGTAACGCCCAGCCTTGCGCACAGTGAAAGCCACCTTTACCACGTTGGAATTTGGCTCCTGGAGGACTTCCTGGGTCACTGGAATTTCCACTGCTAGTTCGACGTGAGAGATGTGAACTCGCAATCCCACAGGCCGATGGGCAGGGAAAGGCTGTCCATTCTTATAGAACAACTGCAATGGGAGTGGGCACCCATTAGTGAAAATGAGGGAGAGAACCCATGTGATGAGAATATGGGGCAGAGGAAGCAGCTGGCCATGGTCACACTGGGAAACCCCAGTCCCCACCTGCTCCTTTGAGTTCTGCTTTTAGGGACACAGTGAGAGGCTAATTCATACACATAACAAAGGAAACCATTACATCATGGACAAGTTTTTTTCCTGTTCAGAGGACAGGGCAGCATACACCACGGAGTGAAGAACACACCAATTTCAACTCCAGGTTTCTGAACAATAAATAGTGCCTCAGGATTCCCAGCACTATTATACAACCAATGTATAATGGTAACCCAAATGTAAGGCAGTTAGCCAGCAGCACAGCATCTAGCATTGGCACCAAGGGGGAAGGAAGCACCAGGCAAAGGTTGAGGGGTTCAGGCTCGCACACCAAACTTAATGCTACCTAGTGGAGAAGGTGCTGGATGGGTTGTAAAAGTTCTTTGTAAAGTGCCAGAGAGTAAATGTTTATGGCTTTGTGGACCATATACAACTATCCTAATTATGCAAATGAGAAAGCAGCTGAAGGATGCTGTGGGACAATGGTCATGTACCCTGTAACGATTGTATTGTATTGGCTTTGTATTGTTTTGTATTTGTATTGTACTGTATTGTTAAATATTGTCACTTGTATTGATTTAATAAAACAGTGATTGGCCAATAGCCAGGCAGGCAGTATAGGTGGGGTGACCAGAACAGGAGAATTCTGGGAAGAAGAAAGGCTCAGTCTGCAGTAGTCACCCAGATGCAGAGGACACAAGATGAGAAGGCCTCACTGGTAAAAGGTACCAAGTCATCTGGCTAACACAGACAAAAATTATGGGTTAATGAAAGATGTAAGAGTTAATTAATAAGAAGCCTGAGCTAATAGGCCAATGAGTTTATAATAAATGTAGGCCTCTGTGTGTTTCTTTGGGACTGAATGGCTACAGGACCAGGTAGGACAGAAACCTCTGTCAAAAGAAGGACAAGTGAATATGGCTGTGTTCCAATTAAAAGGCATTTACAATGCCAGGCAGTGCATACCTTTAATCCCAGAATCTGGGAGTCAGAGGCAGGCAGATCTGTGTTCAAAGCCAGTCTGGTCTACATAGTATGTTTCAGGACTGCCAGAGCTACATAGTGAGACCCTGTCCCAAAAAAACAACAATAAAGAAGAAGGAAGAGGAGGAAAGAAAGAAGGAAGAAGAAAAGAGGAGGAGGAAGAAGAGGCGGCGGCATTTACAGAAACAGAAGTGGGGCTTACTTGTGCTTTCAGGCTAGATTTACCAATTCCTGATCCACAACCCCTCTTCCCACACTTCCTTCTGCCCTTTTTTTTCTTGCCTCCCATTTCCCCTTTTAAGACAAGGTCACACAATATAGCCCTAGAACTCATAGAGATCTGACAGCCTCTGCCTCCTGAGTGCTGGAATTAAAGATGTTTGTTTTGGGCCTTTTATTTTTGAGTACAGTTTAGGATGGCTTTGAAATCCCTATGTAGACAAGGATGATCCTCTTGCATCTGCCTCCCATGTGCTGACATCATAGTAATGCAAATCCAACCAGCCTCAATACTGCTATTCTTATTTGAAAGACTAACTTTAGGCTTTCCACTTCATCAAAGCTATGTACCCAGTAAACCAAAAGGCTAGGAAAATTAAAGCCTCTTCAGATATTAACAATCCCCAAGTTCCTGGGAGGGACTGAAAAACAAGGGTCAAGATAGCACTGGGCTCTGAAAAGCCAATGACTCAGAAACCACAATGGGTACGGAGACAAAAACATTCCCTTACATGCACTCGGAAGGCCATGCTGTGGCCCACCTCATAGGGGTCCTTCCAATCCCAGAACACTTTGCAGGACCGGGGATCCAGGTAATTTCCCCGCACGTAGTCATAAATAGTCCGGTCCCCTCGGCGTTCACGGTCTTCATTCTGAAGAAAGCTGACTACACGTGCGGCAAGCTCAAAGAGGAACTTAATTGTGAAGAAGAATGCAACCACAGACACTGTGATTCCACCTATGTGAAAGAGAAACACACATCAGCTGCCAGCAACACACTATAACCCCACAGAACACACTGGTCAGCTCACAACGCTTAAGGAAGTCAAGATGAGCCTGCAAGATTGTAGAAACCGACACATACTGGGTAAAGAGAGAAACTTCTAGACCAGGAGTAGGTGACTAAAGCACTCAGAGCAAACCCACACACTGACAGATTTCTGTAGATTAAGTTATGTTGGGACATCACCTCACCCTGCCCTAAACAAACTGTGGCTGCTCTTTTGGAAGATTACTGTATGTTTTTCTTTTTTTTTTTTTTTGTTTTCTTCCTGTTATATGGAATACTGTATGTTTTTCAAAACGGGAACACATTTACTCTCCTGCCTTTTACAAAAAGTCTGCCAGTCCTGTTCTATTCCATGACATCCATACAATGCCTCCTCCACCTTCCCGCCTGTTTCGCCCCTCACAGAAGCAGTTAAAACAATGTGCTTTTTGCTTCTCTCCATTTAGAAGCCTTTTGTTCTTTTGTCCACTTGGCAAAAGCCTTCTGCAAGCCCCATCAGTTAGGAGTTCCTTCTCTTGGGCACCCTCAAACTTCTGCATCTATTAACTTCTTCATATTTACCCACTTCCCATTTCATGTTGTGAGTTCCTTAAAGGCAGATTTTTGCCTTGATTTGGACTTTACAGTAAACAGTGTCTGGCACAGACTGTAATTACTCAATAAATATTTCCCAAATGAATGAACTTCTCTGCCAACTGTGGGAAGGTACATTTTTGCAGAAGTGAAAATATTTCTAGCTCCATTTTCAAGGAGGAGGAGGAGAGATAAGGAGGCATATAGGAACTAGACAACAATAACCAAATGACAAGCAAAAGAAATTTCTACCACCTACCAATGACGTAAAACATCAGGTCTCTTCAACGCCAACAGATAGCCGAGGATCACAGCCGCAACTGCAAAAGACACTCTGTTCAGTGCGGCTCCAGTCTCTAAAGTCACCTCAGAGAGAGCGGATAAAGTAAAGCACATTGCTTGGGCCAACCAGCTCTAGTCTAGTGCCCTACCATCCCTGTCCTCTGCCAAGCTTGATAGGGGCCCACGCCATACATCAGATAACTAAGGCAAGGTCATAGCACTCCTCACAAAGGTTAGAATCTACTGACCACTCCTGGAACACCACAAGCAGCCTCTTGCTTTAGTGCTAATTACAAAAATGAAATGAAAAGACAGCTTTCATCTTCTCAGACTCTGGGTTCCCAAGACAGTTTCCTTCTTCCGTGCAAAGTGGTGCTAATTAATGCAAGGAAAGAAGATAATGGGATGCTTTCCCCGGATGTTATTTGCCCTCCGAAAGTAATCCAGCCAAGTAGAAACAGCTAGATAAATTAAAGATTCTTTTTTACAAGTAAACATGATCACCGTGTGGGCATTACGTAACTAAAATGAACTCGGCCATCCGGATGAGTAGTGGGTACAGGGAAATCATTCCTGGCATTACCAAATCACACAACGGAAGGGTGGGGAGAGGAACTAAAGGAGAGAGGAGGCTACCTTCATCCTAAGTGGTACCCACTAAGGCCAGAATTTGAGGGAAATTTTTCAGTTATTCAACTTACCCCCCGCCCTATTTCTACATGAACACATAGCACTTACTACTCAGACACAAGACATCTAAAGTTTCTAGGCTCAGATCTTGGAGGGCACAAAACAACATTTAAAAGGCGGAAGGAAAACAAGCACCTGTGTGCTTTTCTATCTGAGTGTGCTTCAAGTGTCTGAGAGAGAGGGAGACTCGAGCACTTGGGAGGCTGAGACAGGGTGCCAGCCAACAGTTTAAGACCCTGTCTCAAAACCAACCAAAGGTGCTAGTGGAGCTGATTAGGTGGTGAAGTGCCTGTTCCACACACAGAAGGACTTCAAGTTTGATCCCCCAGAACGCCTATTAAATAGGTGTAGCAGAAGCAGACATGAGAGGATTCCTGGAGCTTGTCAACCAGCCAGTAGAGCAAAATCAAGCTCCAAGATCAGTGAGAGATGCTGTCTCAAAAAATGAAATGAAGAACAACCAAGAAAGACACTCAATGTCACTTTCTGGCCTCATCTGAATGCTTGTACAAGGGCATCTGCACACATATGTATGGACACACTAAACATGTGTATATATACACACATAATGGAGGCAGAAAACACCCCCTCCCAGTTTCTCTGTTAATATATTAAGTGGAACGCAGAGTGGGTAACTTAAGGAATGACCACCTCAACTTCTACAGGAATGCCTATAGACTGGCGTCTAAAGCACTGCTAGAAAAGAAAACCACAAATGAACATTGGAACTGCCAGTATGTGCAGTCTCGGGTATTCCCAGAAGAATCTACTATAGAGAGGACATACAGAGAGCTTGAGACTACAATTACCGAGCCTCCTTCCAAATAGTAGCTCATATCTCTGGGGACTCTATGGAGAAAGGTTGTCATGATATCGCTTACAAACATCTCTGTTCCTTACAGGCTATACTAGATGGTTCCATGGCATCAAACTGGGAGTTTAGCTGTCTGAGGTACTTCTAAACTGGCGGCCACCCCACATGAAACCTCCAGTCCTTGGGAAGCTGTGGCAGCTGACAAAAGTGAAGCACATATGGCTCATGACAGACTTGCATCTCAAGCCTCTTGATCCATGGACAAAACTTACAGCTTGAGACACAGGGCAGGAGAACTCTTATCCAGCTCTGATGACTATCCTCTGCGAAGCAGCAGGCAAACAGTAAGCCAGAGCCTAAAGGCAGGGTCGGAGCTCCACTGTCTGAGCATCACAATTTTTGCTGCTGTTGTAAGTTGGAATTTAGTATTTTCTGTGTCATCTCCTTTAGCATGAGTTTGGCATAACTCCCCATATGATAACTCAAAAACAAGAGAGAGTAACAAATAGTAAAATATAGAGGAACAAGACACCTGCTGTTCCTTGAGTTAAAAGTCATAGGTGCAAACTGTGATCCTGGCCAAGCCATCTCATCTCTTTACCAAGTGCCAGTTCTCTTCTCTGTCAAATGGGGAGAGCACTCACATGTCCATTTGTGTGCTGTGAGAATTTAATAAGCTAACACATGTTAGAGTGGAACTATGCCTGGAACACAGTAACTTTTCACAGTCTTCATGATGCTTATCTCTAGAACTAGCATCATAACTCTGTTTCAGAGCAGACAGGAAATTTAGGGACCCACTACTTATCCCAGCATTCTTCAATGAGAAATGATTAGCAATGACAAAGGACATGGTTTCTCGCTGGACCAACAAATCTTACCCTTCAAAAGAGCTCTTCACAGTATTCTATTGTGGATGACTGATAATCTCTATAAGAAGTTAAAACTAATTAAAACAAAGCAGCCAACAAACACTGAGTGTTTAATGGTGTCAGGTGCTGGGGAATGGCACAAGACATAACATCCACTTATGACACCAGCAGTAATCAATCACCTTTGCCTTTTTGAATCTTCAGCCATTATTTCTCCCTATTCACTTATTTCTGAACCAAATTATTAGTACTGGCTTTTACATCGCCTAGACCTTTTCCACTAAGTCATTTCTTCAACTCTACCACAGTTCTCAGCACGCACAAGCCAGTACCAATGACTACTCTTCCCAAAGGACTCTCCTCCTCTCAGAACATATGAGTAAGGCACCCACTCTGTCATCTCTTCACCCATTGGTCTGACCTTTAGAAAACATCGCCTGCTCTCACATCACAGCTCAAAACCTTCCCTAAAATACTCACCCTTCTCCAAGTTTCCCCCAAGGTCACATTCTGAACCTGAAATCCTCTACAGCTTCTCCTCAACGTCAGACAGCCTCCCTGACTGCCAGGGTTCTCTCTACCCTGTCTGTCCCGCTACACCCTACACTGCTTTCCTTAACCACAATCACACTCACTCAACATTTCCCCTCATTATCCATTCTATGCTGCCAGAGCAGTTCCATCATACACATTCACACCCTGGAATGTCCTGTCTCCGTGCTTTTTCAAAAGTCATCTCCTGGGGGCTGGAGAGATGGCTCAGTGGTTAAGAGCACTGACTGCTCTTCCAGAGGTCCTGAGCTCAATTCCCAGCAACTACATGGTGGCTCACAACCATCTGTAATGAGATCTGGTGTTCTCTTCTGGCCTGCAGGCACGCATATATATACACTGTATACACAATAAATAAATATTTAAAAAAAAAGTCATCTCCTGGTACAGTGAACTTGGTCAAAAACCCATGATTGAGGTAAGAGACCCCAGCAGAGAAGCTCAACTACTGTGTTGTTGAGCTAAATAGACACGATGTGTCTGTTAAATTGCCTTCTGAAGAACTATGTTTATATTCACAGGTTACTGCTGTTGACACCTGTGGTTATTAAGAGAACCTTCAATTTGCTATGGGCAGGGGTAAGCACACATGCTACTTTTCTACAGCAGTCGGTATCTACGACACCCTCCACTTTCTGCTGCTCCCGCTCTATGCACACGACACTGGAACCTTTCCACTCTAACAGAGGCATAAAGAAACATGGTAAGCACACTACCCAACACAACTTACTTCCCTGAGCTAGCTGACATTCCTCTCTACAGTATCCTTGCCCTTATAAGGTCTTACAAACTGACACTCTGAGCTCAGGGAGTAACAGGAGAACTGATAAACTAGTAACTCATAGAAATGTATAGCCTGCAGCTTGTGAGACACATGCAGCCCGGGATAGCTGTGAATTTGGCCCAACAGAAAAACTTTAATTTACTTAAGCATTATGAGATTTTTCTTTATTGGTAACTCAATTGCAAAGTTCTAGAGTATGACCTTTGTAAATGACCAGGTTGTGTCAATACTGAATGGCTGGACTTGTCCCAGTGAATGAGGGCTTCTCTAGTACTAAGTACTCAGACTAGCCATTGCCCAATGGGCTTTACGTATCTTATCCGAAGTACTGCAATCACAAGATAAACACCATTTTTCTCATTTCACAGGTAAAGCAAACAAGCAACAAAAAGACTAGGTTTAGAAAAGTAAACTTTCAGTCACTCAATGGTGGTGCACACCTTTAATCCCAGCACTCAGGAGGCAAAGGCAGGCAGATCCCTGTGAGTTTAAGGCAAGCCTGGTCTACAGAGCAAGTTCCAGGACAGCTAAGGCTACACAGAGAAATCCTAACTTGAAAAACAAAAAACAAAAACAAAAACAAAAAAAAAAAAAGAAAGAAAGAAAGAAAGAAGAAAGGAAAAAAAGCAAACCTGATACCCTTCCACAGTGGTTTAAGTATCAGGTCCACAACTGAAGCCCCCAACTTGGAACCTGTAATGCTGAATCATGAAAAAGAACGAAGTCACAGAAAGAGCCAAGTATTTGGAGGGAAAAGATTTAAGAATACAAATAAATAAGGAATCTCACAGCAAAGTTAAAATTAGGACTACAAACTCCTACAGCTTTTTTGTTATCTTTTGAAGTAAAAATAATGCAAGGCAACACAAAGTGGAATGCAGTGCCGATTACCTAGCAGAGAAATATCACTTGCTGACTGCAGGATCCTAGGCAAATTGCTTAATACTAGAGCACTTTAGCTCACAGGAAAGGGAGGAAATGCTTGAAAATACCTATCTTTAGGAAATGCTAAAATGTTGACAGACATATTCCAAAGTTTGCAACATCTAATAAATTTTAGCCCATTTATTGAAGATCAGTTGTAAAAGTGTCGTTTTCAAAAATGAAGAATTAGTTTCTTTATATTAAAAATGGCTCTAGGAGAGCCAGTAAAATCTGTCATCCTTCTTCCCCTGCATCTCCTACTGCAGAGGCTGAGGATCTGGTCACTGGTCCATGTCTGGCACCCCAGTAGCTGAGTTTTTCAGCACAATCTATTGCCTCAGTGTTGATATCAGGCTGTGCCCTGTCCTGTTAGTTCATGTTGTACAAAAGTGGGTTTCTACTCTGTGGCCTGCCTAAGAAACTCCCCAATTTTACCAGCAGTAATTAACTCCATTTTGTGGATGGAGGATGACTGTACCTTGGTGGGCATGTAAACAAAATCACCAACCAGCACAGTCTGATACATAACTTATTCCTCAAAGTAGGAAGGGTACCACCCCAGAAATTTATCAAAGTAAATTAGACTATGGCAACACTTGTGTGGGTTTTGAGTCTTACTAGGAAACACAGGAGTTTATAAACACCCAAAAAGGCACTGAGAGTGCAACTCTCTCACCTGAACTTCATAAAGAGGAAGACACCTAACTCTGTAATGTCTGACCACTGCATGTGTACGTATGTGTGCATGCGTGCGTGCATGCGTGCATGCATGCGTGTGTGCGTTTCTCTAAGAAATAAAGCTTACACCGGGCGGTGGCAGCGCCCGCCTTTAATCCCAGCACTCGGAAGGCAGAGGCAGGTGGATCTATGCGAGTTCGAGAACAGCCTGGTCTCCAAGAGCTAGTTCCAGGACAGGCTCCAAAGCTACAGAGAAACCCTGTCTTGGAAAAAAAAAAAAAGAAAGAAAGAAAGCTTACTCCATGATGTATGATCTGAGAGTAAATATTAGTAACTAAGATTGCAGTAAGAGAACCTGTGTTTGTCCTTGCCAGCTATCAAGGAAAGTGGGACTACTTGGCCAGTTGCTGCCAATAAAACCACTGTAGAATATGAATCTACTCTTCTCCAATCAACTGACACGTAGGAAGGGGCTTGCCTATGTTTCTGACACAGTGCACTCACCAAGACTTACCTTTAAACGAGGGCCCATGTTCTGAGAGCCAAGTCATTCACCAAAGCAGGTAACTTTGACTCCTTTCACTTGTCTTCTAACTTGTTTAAGAAAAAAAAAAAAAAAAAGCCAAACAGTCACCAGAAAGGACCAGTCCAGAAGATGTTCATTGAGGTTATGTGTGTCCCAGTAAGCAAACAGTCAAGATTTTGCATTGAAGCGGTTGAATTCTGAGGTGAAGAAATACAACCCAAGCATATATCATCCCTGGACTTCTCTAGTGTAAGATGAAACCAAGCACGGAAGATGCATCTGTTCTGGTATAGCAGGAGCCTCCTATAAAGAAAAAGAGTACGTGCAGTAAGTTTCTGTTTCTGAAAGAGATTCCACAACACCTAGCTCCCTCAGGGGGAAAAAAAAACAATCAGCAACAGAGGAGCTACAACATGCAGTAAGTATACTGAGAGTAACTGAGTGTTGGTAACCTCTGACTAGGCTTTCCAACAGAAACTCCATCATGCCGAAGCTGCTCTAACTCCACAAGGGCAACCTCATCTGCCTACAAGCATGCCACTCCCCAGAAGCTCCAGCACTTCAAACGCTGTCTTCCAGCAGGGGTAGGCGAGGGTACAGATTTAAAGAGCCTCATCATAGCCTCATGCCTAGCTGCAGCTTAATGGGGCTGGGACACGGCATGGGAGGAATGTGGTGAGAACTGAGATGCACAGCAGAGGCATGGAGACGACTCCATACTCAGCTGGAAAGAAGAAGCAGGGCTTTAGAACTTGATCTATCTGCCTATGCAGGTTACCTCCTTTGCACCCATGTACACAGTTCCAAGATATGATAAAAGACAACAATATTGGGGCTGGAGAGATGGCTCAGCTGTTAAGAGGACGGGCCACATTGGCCACTCTTCCAAAGGACCCAGGTTCAATTCCCAGCACCCACATGGCAGCTCACAACTCCAGTTCCAAGGGATCTGACATCCTCACACAGACATTCGTGCAGGCAAAACCCCAATACACATTTTAAAAAATGACAATATTGCTAAAATTTAAAAATCTGGCTAGGTGCAGTGGTGCATGCCTGTAATCCTAGCACTTGGGAGGCTAAGGCAGGAGGATCATGAGTTCAAGACCAAAAAAGGGAGTGAGGAGCTGTAAAATCTGCTCTTATAAGTAATGGAAGGGAGAAATCTGTCAACTTCCAAAATAAAGTTACTAAAGTCAATTCATAACTCTCAAAGACATTCAGGGACCAGATATAACAGAAGGGGGGGTTATGGGTATACATATAAAGAACTACCATAAAGCAAATGAAAACAGGTTACTAACCAGTAAATGGGAAGAGACTTGTCTCACCAATGGCACAAACAACTATCAGCACTTCCAAATTCACAACACAGATACAGTTCTCTTTAGACACAGATACAGAACTATTCATCCTGATTTTACAGTCCAGGACATAAAGAGCAAGGTATGTTTTCCCAGTTACTCACAAAAAGTAGCAGACAGTCCAGGTCCAGAGTCCACATTTTTAGTGACCATTCTCCTATCTTTCTGCTAAGGGAAACCAAGGGAGAAAATACAGATTGCTAAACAAACCAGAACAGAAGGACTGGAAGCCAGCAGATCAAATAAGTTGGCAGACTTTTATAATTAAAAATGAGTAAGTATATGCATGTATTTTAACACATGGTGATGGACTTGCCAAGTACATGAGCCAAAACATGGGTCAACCAGCAATTGGAACCAGTTTAAAGGATCTACAAACAAGGGAATAGACATGTAAACTATTAAAGATCCTCATGATAGAATGTTATATGATAATTTAAAAATGAAACTTTTGAGTAACAAAAACACCAGATTGGGAAATGCTCACAAATAAACATTAAATGAAAAAGCAAGCACAACATTGTTCATACAATACAAACCCAATCTCAGAAATAGCATTATATAATTGCGTAATGATTTTAAAAGGGTGGTTGGAGATATTCCTCGGTTATTTAAGAATGATTGCTGCTCTTGCAGAGGACCTAACTTTGGTTCCCAGCACCTACACTGGGCAGCTCACAACCACCTCTAACTCCAGATCCAGGGGATCCTGCACCTTCTTCTGGTGTCCATGGGCACACACAGGTTGAGAAGTGCTGCGACAGAATCTCATGGAGCCCAGAGTGGCCTAAACTCAGCAGTAGCCAAAAACGGTCTTGACTTCCTGATCTTGCCTTTACTTCCCAAGCCCTGCGATTTAGATGTGTGCCACTATGCCTGGTTTATCAAATTATTTTTTAAAATATTTTACCTAAGTTCAGGTGCCTGCAAAAGCCAGAAGAGGTCAGATCCTGTGGAGCTGGATTAAAGGCAGCTGTGAGCTGCCCAATATAGGTACTGGAACCTGAACTCAGATCCTCTGAAAAAACACTCTTAACCACTGAGCCATCTCTCCAGCCCCAGTTTTCCAATTTTTTAATAAAACAAAGACTAATAAAATGTTCCTATTTCTGGAAACATTTAATTTGGGGGACCTATTTTAACAGGGTGGTAGAGAATAGGCAAATTATCTTTTTGGGTTTTCTTTCTTTCTTTCTTTCTTTTTTTTTTTTGGAGATAAGATCTCATATAGCCCAACTTGGCCTCACTCACTATATAGTCAAGGATGACTCTGAACTTTCCCACCTTCCAGTGCTGAGATTATAAGCAAACGCCACCTTGCTGGATTTAAGTTACCTTTTTTCCAAATAATGAAATGGCATAAAGAAGTTAAGATAAAATATATTGAAGTTTTATTTCTATTCATTATGATTTTAATGACTCTTCAATTCTGTAATCAGCTACTTGGCTATTAAAGCAAGTAATTCCTAATATAATCTGTCCCTACTATGAATATGTTTATTCCAACAGTTCGGCACCTCTATTGAGCATCAAGGCTCAACCTAAGCTGATGCCCCTTTCTAGTCCAGCTCCCAGGCTTCACCATGGCCTCTACCCAGGTTAGACAGAATCAATCACCTCCTTCTTTGTCATACTCATACACCAAAGATATCTCTATTACAGCACTTATTAGTCTGCATTATAATAATCTGTTTACGTAAGGTTTTTTGTTGTTGTTGTTTTTTGTTTTTTTGTTTTTCGAAACAGGGTTTCTCTATAGCTTTGGAGCCTGTCCTGGAACTAGCTCTTGTAGACCAGGCTGGCCTTGAACTCACAGAGATCCACCTGCCTCTGCCTCCTGAGTGCTGCACCACCACTGCCTGGCTCTGTTTACATAACAGTAAAGCAGTGAGAAGTGGTAGTTCCCTGGGGAGTCACAGTGTGTCTTAGCCATCTTTGCCTTCCACTGTAAATAAGGTGTCCAGCCCTGGGTTATCAGGGTCTGTACCCTCTTACAAGCTCCTCAATTGAGTTCTACACACGTTAGTGTTTCAGAAGCACTGCCTCAACTGTAGAGCAGGCCGACCAATGTTCCCCATGTTCTAACAGGCTTATGGGTAATCCTTACATTGTCAGTACTAGAGACTATGCTCTCAAACGCAGGAGACTAAAGCAGGAGTCAGTAAACTTTTATTTGTAGACCAGATTTCCATTTGATCTTTTTGTAAACACAAACAGAACGAAGATGGTCAAGTTCATTCATTCACATAGCCAGTTTATCACCCAGTCTTTGCACAGCAAGGCAGAGCCAAGTAGCTGCAGAAGAGATATATATATGTAAATTATCTGACCTTTGGGGGCAAAGCCCACAGATACGTGGCTTTCAGACAGGACTGATGTGGGATTCCCCTCTGTATGCTGTGAATATCATTGGTTAATAAAGGAACTGCTTTGGGCTGATAGCAGAGCTATAGGGGAACAGAGCTAGACAGGGAAAACTAAACTGAATGCTGGGAGAAAGGAGGTGGAGTCAGAGAGAAGCCATGTAGCCCCGCCAGAGCCAGATGGAACTTTAGCCAGTAAGCCACAGCCATGTGGTAATACACAGATTAATAGAAATGGGTTAAATTAATATGTAAGAGTTAGCCAATAAGAAGCTAGAGCTAATGGGCCAAGCAGTGATTTAATTAATACAGTTTCTGTGTGGTTATTTCAGGGCTAAGCGGTCGGGAACCAATGCAGCCCCCTCCTTATAACACAGGATCTCGCCACACAGCTGCCTTGAACTCCCAACACTTTTGCCCCAGCTCCCAAAAGCTGTACTTTACAGCCTTGTGCCGCTACTGTCAGTCCTAAGGGCTTAAAGTTACATAGCTGCCTCTTGTAAATATGAATACATTCCTACAATAAATAAAAAAAAGTATAAGAATTATTTTCTTCCCATTCTAATACCGCCTTTTCTGGGAAGAGAGCTAGAAAGCTCACAAAATTATGCAAAGGTTTCTCATTTCAATTCTTCTTCCCTCTCATGGGTTAATCAAGCTCTCAATGTGTATATAGTACAGGCTAGCCTGAAGTTCTTCATCCTCTGGTCTCTACTTCCCAACCATTTCTGGCTCTTATTTTAACTCTGATTTAAAAGTTTCATGTCTATAGTCATAGGATAACTAGGAATTTTATTCAACCATTTCCAAAGGGCCAAGCAAGAGGATTTTTTAAATACAATGTATCTGAAGGATCAAACACATTACTGTCCCTATAATTAATTAATACATACTAACGACTCAGTCTGCTTTCAAAATGCTACTGGAACATTTTCTAAAGGTTTATTTATTTCATGTGTTTGAGTGGATGCACAACTCATGTATGCTTGGTGAAGGTCAGGAGGTGGCACTGGAACTGGAATTATAAATGTTGTGAGCCACCATGTGGGTGCTGGGAACCTAACCCAAGTCCTCTTCAAGAGCAGAAAGTGCTCTTAACCACTGAGCCATCCTTCCAGTCCTCAAAATGCTACTCTAAGAAAGTAAGAAAACACTCATGTAAAGGTCCACTTCAGGTACATTTGGAGAGAGTGGCAACAACCAAGAGTTCTAGTATCATAGACTGGTTTCCACAAAACAAGGCAGAATGTAAGAAAAATCTATTTCTCAGACTTATTCTCCAACGTTTAAAAAAAAAAATTCAGCTGGGACAAGGTCCATAGGGTACAGTGGTTTAAGAAGATTCCCCAAAATAAAGTATCTTACCATATGGTTTGAACTGTTGGTTTGTAATATGCTGCCTTAATTTTACTCTTGCATTTTTTTCTCCCCATCCCAAACCCCACCATAAAGAGTTACCCTCCCCAATCAAGTTTATATTCTTGAGATATTTATACAGTTGTATACTTCTGCTGTCTTGGTTCAGCCAAGTTATACGGTTTTCATTTATATTCTTTCCTCATCAGTCGGCCTCTTCGGTCTTTTAAGCATTCCTGTGGGTCTCCTGTGAACTCTCTCCAACTGCTCCCCAGCACTCTTGTAATGAGGTGCCTCCAACTGACTGCAGCCTTCCAGGAACTGCCCAGTCGATCAGAACAAGATGAGCTCACCCTTCTCTGTCCCATGACACAATGCTTCTTAGTGGGTAATCCCCCAAGTCACAGAAAGCTGGTGTGCTGCCATACTAGACTAAACCCCAATCCTTATCTCCCAGATCTGGACACTGGGGCATACAGAGCATGCCAAAGTCCAGAGGACAAGTGACACATGTCTTGCAGTATCTCTCTTACTGGAGGAGAACGTGAACAGACAAGAAGTATTCTCACGTTCTAGATACAGATAAGAACACAGAACACAAAGTTCCATGAATTTCTAAAACTAAAACATGGATGTTCAAAACAGCTGTACATACTTAAGACCAAAAGGCTCCTTGGTGCTGCACTGCCAGCTGCTGCCCCTGCCATGGTCCTTAAAGCTCTTGTGTATAAAAGCCTGAAAAGCACACACCTCTCCTGCACTCTGGTCACCACCCACTACTGCCTGTCACACACTCACATTTTAAACATCAATTTGCTGCTGTTTTCCCATCCCTAGAGAGCTATATTTCTCCATTGGTTAGAATTATTTTCTAAAACCACAGGAACACTTCAATATGCAATTCACTGACAACCAACACCCTTTGTTCCTCTGTATGACTTACTCTTTCTTCATTACATATTTCTTGAGCATCTGTCAGACTACCTGCTAAAAGCTGAGGTCCCAGGCACAAGATAAATAAGATAGGATTCCCCTACATCTTCATCCTTGTTTCTTTTTTCCTTTCTTTTCTTTTTCCTTTTTGTGTTCAGAGTCAAGCTCAAGGCCTCAAACACACTACACAAGGTCCTACCATAGAACAAACTCCGTGGATGCTATACAAGGTTCCAAAATAAAACTAACTCCCTGCTCTTGTTTTTTTTTTTTTTTGAAAGTGCCTTAGCCACGTACTCAGACTGGCCTAAAACGTGTTATGCCACTCAAGCAAGACATAATGCTTCCCTTTTATTCTAAATTGAATCATCTGATAGGTGCATAAATGTATAGAATGCATTTTGGTCATTTTCGCCCCCTACTATCCTCTCTTTCCCCTCCCATTCTTGCTGAACCCTTGCTTCTTCCCAGCCAGCAAGCTCTTCTCCTATTGTCATGTCTTTTGCTGCTGTTGACTTCTGTGCCCCACTGAATTTAATTAAGTTGTCTGCAAGAGAATGAGTAAGGGGTTATCCACTGTAGTGTGGGCAAGTTAGTAGTGGCTGTATCAGTGAAGAAAATGGCTCTCCCTTGGCCAGCAACCAGTAATGGTCCCTCAGGGAAGGGTGGAAAGACAGGGGCTTTGTTAACCTTGATGCATTTGATTCAATATGGAAGATAGACAATATAATGTACTAAGTGCATGACAGAGGAATAAAGTGTGGAGGACAAGGAAATAGAGGCAACCTTGCCTTAAGAGACAGAAGATGTCTTCATAATAGAGGCAATAGAGTCGATTAACTGAGAATGAGGGTGACGGGCGGGCTCAGTGGTTAAGAGTGTGTACTATTCCTGCAGAGGACCAGAGTTTGGTTTCTAGCACCCCATCCAAGCAGCTCATAACCTGCTATAACCCCACCTCCAGAAGTTCTGACTACATCTTCTGGCCTCTGCCAGAAGGACACCCCCCAAACACAAATATACACATAATTAAAAACAAAAAAAAAATTTAAAGAATGAGTAAATACTTGCAAAGGTAAGGACTGGTGTGTGTGGAATATCCTAGAGACAGATACAAAACCAAGCCCAGATAAAGAGTGATGACAAACTTCAACACTGTAAAAGCAAAGTATTTGGACTGGCCACCAGGGACAGAGTCTGCTTCTAAATACAGTCTCAAATAATGGTGAAGACCAGGAATCTCATCACTGATGGTCCTGGACTAGTCAGCTACCCTTCCTTTGTTGTAAAGTGGAGACATACCAAGAAGAGAAGAACTTCAGCTGCTCCACAAGAGCAAGCCTTGGACTACAGGGACAGAAAGACTGAGAATGGACACCGCAGACCCAGGCGGCCAAGACTGTTGGGTTGCCAAGAGAGTGCTTTATGTCAGGCCGCAGCAGCTCCAGTAAGTAAGGAAGAGGGCTACACTCTACACAAGGGATTAACTGGTTTTCTAGAGAGATCCCATGTGGGAACAATCATAGCAACCATCCAAATACTGGATGCACTGGGACTCTCTCAAGGATGCTGAGAACGTCCTGTGAGCCAGGTAATGTAATTCATCTGCATTCTATCATTAGACCCTAACATGGACCATGTTAGGCACATATATTATAAACTCTATTAGATCAGGAAACAGGCATAAAGAGCTAAAATAATGTTGATAAAGCCACCTACTTGATAGCTGAAAGAGTCAGACAATTTGATTCCAAACCTATGACATTAACCAGGAATTCTGATGTATATAAAAGAATCCCCAGTCCCTGGCCAGGGAGAGGAGTATTTGGGAGATGAGTAGAATGAGAGCACAGATGATAGATTTAATTTGAATTTTAAAGAAATATTACTTCATTTTAGACTTTAAACAGCAAGAAAAAATTTTCTAAGGTGATATTCTTTTTAAACCAAACAAGAAAGAAGATAACAGATTTTTTAAGAGAAATAACTCTGGAGGTAAACAAGGAAGAACAAGACAGACTTTTGACTGAGAGAGAAGATCAGAGAACCCATGCTCTGTAATCCCAGCACTCAGGAGGCTGAGGTAGGAGAATCCAAGTCTGAGGTTACCCTGAGCTAGATAATAAGATCCTATCAGCTCCCAAGAAGTAAAGTAAGCCTGGTGGCAGGAGGCAGAGACAAAATGATCAAAAGTTCAAGGCTTCAAGGCCAGCATGAATTTGCAAACTTCTGTCTCAAAATAAAAAGTTCAAAAAAATATTAAAAAGTGGGGTGGTTGGAGACATCATGGTTCAATGGTTGAGCACCTATCTCACATACATGAGGTTCTAGATTCAACCCCCATGCCACCAAATAAATAAATAAAGGAGGAAAAGAGAAAAGCTTAAAAGGAGAAATGATTAAAGAGACTTGTCAAACTCTAGTCATGAAATAAGAGGTTAGAGCGTTCTTTACGTTCTTAGAAGCAACAGGATGAATGACCTGTGAGGAGAGAAAGAAACAAGGGTGAAAAGTTAAGCACCAATATTGATTTTCAGACCTTGGGAGCCTAGAGAAATGTTGTGAATGAAGAAGGGCAAAGGGAAGGAGAGTTAATAAGTACAGAAGAGCATGTTACATCTGTGCCCTGACAGGATATACAGGAAGACATGCACGAAACAAATGGAAACAAACAAGGTATAGACAAGTGCAACACCCCAGAGACACCGGAAATACAAAAGACCACCAGGAAAAGCAAGCACAGAGACAGGCTAATTGAACTTCAAGAAAATCAATCTAACCAAACAGAAGGGTCACTTAAGACTAGGAATCTGAGGCCAGTCTTGATTACAGTGACCTTGTCTCAAAAAGGTAGAGGAGGGCATGTTGATTAGTATTTTGAGTACAGAGGTGGATCCATTGCATCTTGCTATTCCTGCTCCTTCAGAGATGGCAGGAGATTCCAGGGAGTAGGATACTTGTGCTACTCCTTGTATCATGCTAATGAAGTCTGTTGCCACCCCGCTCCTTTGGAGTAAAATATATAAGCGTGTGTAAAACAATCACGGGCGGGTTCAGTATTCACTGAACGTCCCTCCCAATGTTGCTCTGTTTCTGCCTCTTATTTCTCTTATATCTCTAATACTTTTGCTTAATAATTCTAATCCTCATGCTCCTACCCTGGAATGTGTGAATTTCGTCAAGGCTGGACCCCAACAACTATGTAAACCAGGCAGGCCTTGAACTCAGTCACCCTTTGCCTCTGCCACGGAGTGCTGGGTTTAAAGGTGTGCACCACCACACCCAACCTGTCTCCTGTTTAAAACAAAACAAAACAAAAGGGCAGGACCAGTGAGATGGCCCAGCATTAAGGGCACTGGCTGCTCTTCCAGAGGACCCAGGTTCATTTCCCAGCATCCACATGGTCGCTCACAACATCTGTAACTTCAGGTCCAGTGCATTTGAAAATCTTCTGATCTCCATGTGCACCAGGTACATACTTGATACACATACATACAAACAAAACAGTCGCATACCTAATAATTTAAAATTTTTAGCATTAAAAGAATCAAAAGTATACTACGGGGCTGGAGAGATGGCTCACACTCTATCTGATGCCCTCTTTTGGCTTTCCTCAGGCACCTGTGTGCTCATGTGTACATACACTTACACACATAAATGAAAATCTTTTCAAAAAGGAATATTAATCTAAATTTGACCTAATTTAATAACCATTAAACTCTTTGCAATTCAACCAGTAATGGTTATTTCAAAAATCATGCGTCTAAAATAAGTTAAGACCTAAACTAATCTCAATCCTAATCTAAATCTAACTCTATAGAAATCACAGACTCTCATCCAAATTTTAAGATTTATTTTTAAACCTTATTTTATGAGTGTTTTGTCTGCATGATGTCTGTGCACTATATGTGTGCCTAGGGGCCAGGAGAGAGTATAAAGCCCCTGTAACTGGAGTTAGAGGCAGTTATGAGATGAAATGTGGGTGCTGGGAATTGAACCAGGTAGTCTAGAAAACCAGTCAGTGCCGTCTTTCCAGCCCCAAACACACCAGTTTTTAGATTTACTCATGCTTTTACTTACATCAGTAAGTAGTTCATTCCTGATTACTGGGTAATAGTCTCTTTTAATGACAGAGTACAAGTTGTTTATCCATCCAGCATATGAACATTTGAGCTATATCCAACTTAGTGCTGTTATGCATAAAGCTGCAATGAATCTTCAAGCATAAGTTTTTGTATAAACACGTGTTTTTATTTCTCTGAAGTAAATACCTGGGAGTGGAACTGCTAGTTCATATGGGAAGCATATTCCAGCATTGACTGCCAAGCTGCTTTCCCAGGCAGCTGTATTACTTTACATTTATAACAACGCATGAGAGGTCTAGCTGTACTATTCCACCAACACTTGGCAGTGGCAGTGGCGTCAACTTCCATCATTCTCACAGCAACCCCCACCCCTGGATTTCACTAAGTAGGTCCTGGCTGGCCTCGAACTGACAGAGATCTGCTTGCCTCTGTAGTTTATGCTATTACACCTGACTTAATCTGTATTTTTCCAAGGGCTAAGAATTCCGAGCATCTTTTCAGATACACATTAGCTATTGCACAGCTTCTCTGGTAAATGTCTGTTCCAATATTTTGTCTTCTTATCACTGAGCTTCAATTCTTCATAGGCTCTCTCTCCATGTTAGCCCCTTATTCGACATCAGACAGACACTTGCCAAGTATTTCCTGTGGCTTGCTCTTTGCTTTATTTTCTTTAGTTTGTATATATATATATATATATATTTGTGTGTGGGCTATGTGTGTGGTGTCTATAAAAGATTGAAAAAGGTGTCAGAGTTCCTGGTCCTGAAGTTGAGATGTTGTGAGCTGCTCAACACGGGTGCTGGGGACTGAGCTCAGGTGCTCTGAACTGTGAGGCCATCTCTCTAGCTCTCCTTTTCATTTTCTTAATGGAAACTGAACTTTTTTTTTCTTTTTCCCTGAGACAGGGTTTCTCTGTGTAACAACCCTGGCTGTCCTGGAACTCACTTTGTAGACCAGGCTGGCCTTGAACTCAGAGATCTGCCTTCCTCTGCCTCCAGTGCTCAGACAAAAGCATGCACCACCATGCCTATTGGAAACTAAACTTTTTAAGAGTAAACACTTCCAATGTTGATGAAATCCAATTTATCAACTTTTTCTTCTACAGTTTCTTTTTATTTTTAAATTGTGTGTGTGTGTGTTCTCGCTCCTGCCTGTAGCCAGAAGAGCACGTTGGATCCCCTGGAGCTGGATTTAGAGGCATGAACTGCATGACTAGGTAGTGGGACTTGAACTCTGCAAAAACAGTAAGTGTTCTTAACCACTGAGCCATTTCTTCAGCTGTTTCCTGTGTTCTACATTTTTAAAGTCTTTGCCTAACTCAAGATCACAAAGCCTTTTCCCTGTTTTCTTCTAAAGTTTATATTAAAGTTTCATTAAAAAAAACTCTCTTGTCAAAAATTTTAACAAGATTCATTAAAACTCTGCACTCCACTTTTCTCCTAATTATCCAGGTTTATCATCTCTTTGTTTCACTCAGAGTCCTCCCACACTACTAAGCACTACTCAAGTTAGAGACCACTTCTGAATCTAGAAAAGACTTGACCTAACAGATTCCCCTTCCACCTAGTGAGTGGCATAGCTAAATGGAGCCAAGGTTTTTGTCCGTGCACTGTCTTCAGATCAACCCCAAATCTCTAGTGATCTGAATCTGCTTCTGATGATGAGTTCTAGAACCTGGAACAGACACCCTGGGACACGGCCTAGAACGATCAACCGTATGCCATCCTGATGTGAAAGAGAAGATTCCAGAAGATCATTCTCTCTAGTTCAAGTCACTCTTGCCTGTAGGAAGCTGGAGAAAGCCGCACACCTCACTAGTTAACTTAAAATTTGATCTTATAAAAGTTAAGATGACCAGAACCAAAGCAATTCTACATCCTTTTATTCTATTTAGACTCTCTTCGCATCATTTTCTTTAAAACAAGACAGTTTCAGGGCTGGAGAGATGGCTTGGTGGTTAAGAGCACTGGTTGTTCTTCCAGAGGTCCTGAGTTCAATTCCCAGCAACCACATGATGGCTCACAACCACCTCTAATGGGATCTGATGCCCTCTTCAGGCAAAGGTATACATCCAAATAGAGCACTCATACATAAAACAAATAAATCTTTAAAAAAAAAAAAGACAGTTTTTCAGAGTCAAAATGAAGTAAGTAGCAGACACAAAAAGAGAGCTTGGATGCATTCCAATTCCGTCTGAACTAGTTTGTTAATCACTCTGAGCCCTGTTCAGATGGAGTAGGAAAACAGCATCAAAGCTAACAGGACGAAACAGAGAGAACAAGCAATGACTGTCACTGCTCTCTTTGTACTGTGGGACATCTAAAGAAAAACAAGAGAGAAAACTGGCCTGTCTACGTCCCTGTCATATCCCTTCTCCCTAAGCACAGAAAACAGAAGCTTCTAAAATTATTGGCCCACGGGGACTCTGTGTGGTTTCCTTTCTTGGTATTCACCACTTTATTCAAATAAATAAAATTATTTTGAGTTTATTTTGAAAGATAGCCCAAGCTATCTTTCATGCATCTCATGGTATGTAACAGGCTGGATTCCAAATTCCAGTCCTCTAGACCCCTCCCAAGTCTGGAGATTACAGACATGACCCATAAAGGAGAGGCCTGAAAATATAACTTTGCTTCTTTCTCCTGTGTGTGTGTGTGTTTATGTATGTGTGCCTGTGGAGGCTAAAGGTAAAATGCCATGTCTTCTTTGGTGGCTGCTTCCTTCCCCCACCCCAACCAGCAAGATCTCTCACCAAACCGACACTCAATGATTCTGCTAGATTAGGTGGCCATCAAGTGTACCTATCCTCCTGTCTCTGCCTCCTTGTGGCTGGAATCACAGACCAGTGTTGCCACATCCAACTTTTTACATGGGTGCTGAGGGTCTGGACACAGGTCCTAAAAACTTTAACAACTGAGCCTTCTACTCAGACAGTCTGTTTGATTTTTTAAGACAAGTACTCCTGTAGCTAAGTTAAAGGCTGGCCTTTACCTGCTGATTCTCCTTCATCTACCATCCAAGGGATGGGATTATAGCAATGGTTCTCAACCTCCCTAATGCTGTAACCCTATAATACAGTTCCTCATGTTGTGGTGACCCCCAACCATAAAATTATTTTCATTGCTGTAATTTTTGTCAGCTATGAGTCATAATATAAGTATCTGATATACAGGATATCTAATGTGTGACCCCCCCACACACACACACACCAGGTTGAGACTATTGTCTGGATTACAGATAATATGCCTTCATGTTTGGCTGAAAATATGACTTTTCAATCTTAGCCTGACATCCTTCATCACTAACTATGTCACTATTAAGGCAACTTCATTAGATGCTGACATGTGTCAGAACAGGGCTACAAAGAGAGAAATGGAATGGAATCATTAATTTCTAGAAAGAACTGCCCAGGCAGTATTTTCCCAGTACAAAATGACACTATATGATACTGCTTTAGATGAATTCCTAGAAAAAGAGCTTCTCCCCTTTAAGTCCTCCTGTGGCTATGGCAAGGGGACTTCTGCTCATGTACATAAGTCAGGACAAAGAAGAAACTGGGTTTCAGAAATCCTGAATGTGTGTGGCAAAACTCCTAACAGTGATGGGGAAGTGACAGGAGTTCGGGGAACGTTAGCCCAAGAAGGTAAGCTTTACCTGTGGGGCTGGAGAGGGGGTCGGCGGATAAGACAGCACTGCTCCCACCGCCGATCCGAGTTTGGTTGCCAGCACTAGGCCAGGTGGCTCACCGCCTCCTGTAACTCCAGTTCAAGGGGATCTGATGCCCTCCTCTGGCCTCTGTGGGCAATGGAGTTTACACGTACATACAGTCATATTGACAAACATGTGTATATATAATACATCCCTTTGTTTAAAGCTTCAAACATTTCCTAAACTGGTTCCTCCCGTTCATTTTCACTTCTCCAAGTGATGGTTATTGTACTGACAAGTGGCTGAGTTCCAAGTGACCAGAAATGAACCATTTCAAAAAGTAGCACAGAGAGCAACTGCCCATAACTGGGCACTGGGTGAGTTTGAACCCACTTGCTCCTTCCATCTGTCAGGGGTTTTATTGTCTTTTTGAAACATGCTCTCATTCTAACACAAGCTGCCTCTAACTCTCGATCCTCATTTCAGTATTTACTGAGATCACGGACACACACCACCACACCTGGTGTCACATTTATTTCTCTTGGCTTCCTCTTTCAACATACTTCCTGGGACCATTTTCTGGAGCCGTGTCCAGCTCAGAGCGATTAAGAACTTTCAAAAATTTTAGAGTTGACAATATGTCTAGATCAACAGCAAATTTGTTTTGGGTATTTTAAAAGGAAAAGAAATTACTAGTTCAGTTTACTACTTCCTCTTGATGGTTTTCTGTCTATAAAATGAACTCATGTTGATCCACAGAATGAGGACAGGCTGCCATGTTCCCATGTCAGAGAAGCCTTTAGTTCAGGTAACCCTGAACTACTGAACTTGGCTATGGCAGGAATATTTCTACAGTAATTCTCTGAATCTGACAAGCCGTCTCCCTCAATAAGTCTAGGAAGTTGTTATTTTATTAACTGTGCATGAAAGGGCAGGCAAATGGCCAGCTATGCAGCCCTGCAGGGTAGACCTACAATTGTTACACACATATTAAAAGCTAAAATTTCTGCCTCTGTTATGATCCACTCATTACTCTCCAGTCCACTCTTATTTTTTAGAGTAACTGTAATACTTTAGTTATTGCTATTGTCAGTGTGTACAGAGGTATGCATGTGCCACATTTGTGTAGAGGTCAGAGGACAATTTTCAGGAGTCGGTTCTCTTTCCACTATGGGCTCCAGGGGGCAAATTCAAGTTGTCAGGCTTGTGTAGCAAGCACTTTCAACCAACTGAACCATGTAGTTGGCCCTACATTCGTCTTCTCTCTCTCTTTTTTTTTTTTTAATATTTCTTTAGCCTGGTGTGACCTCTATGAGATAAACCCAAACTGGTCTACATGAAGAGTGTCCAGGACAGTTATGTAGGAAGACACTGCCTCAAAACAAACAGCAAAAAAAGCACCTATTTATTTTTATATGTGTGAGTGTTTTACCTGCATGTATGTATATGCCCTACCTGTATACCTGGTACCCTTGGAGGCCAGAAGCAGGTATTGAATCTTCTTGAACTGCAATTGTGAGCTGTCATGTGGGTGCTGGGGATAGAACCTGGGTCCTCTGCAAGAACAAGTGCTCTTAACCACTGAGCCCTCTCTCCAGACCCCTCCAGTCTTACTTTTAAGGAAAAAAATTATGCAACTGAAAAGAAGAACAATCTTTTTACTGTTTGTTTGACTAGTTGGCTTTATTTTATTTGAGGGGGCAGAGTTTCATGAAGACCAGGTTGGCCTTGAGCTCATTATGTAGCTAAGGATCACCTTAAATTTCCTACTCCTCCTGTCTCCATCTTCTGAATTCAGGGGTGACAGCCACGTGCCATCGCTCCCAACTTAATATGAAAGAGAAGCTCAATACTTACACACTCAAGCCAAAATTCCTGACAATTTTGAAGCTCAGGTTCCAGGCCAACAAGAGCTACATAAGAAGACCCTGTTTAGTTTTTTAAATTACACAGTCACTGCAATCGGGAATTCTGGACTGGATTCTGCATAGAGGAGGAAGGTGAGCTGAAATTTTGTGATCATCAAAGTCTGTAGGTTAGTAGAGAATATCGCACTGCTGTTAAATTCTCAGATGCAACAGATGCACCATGGCTATGGGAGAAGCTAACATTAAAAAATTGGATGAGAAGCAGATATGGACGCTCTGAATTGCTTTTAAACTTTTCTATGAATTTAAAATGATTACCCCACTATTTTTTAACTTAAATATAGTTGGCTAACTTTATATCCTCACTGTCCCTCACAAGTGTGATGCCGCTTCCCTAATCATTGCACTAATGTAAGCAGCAGAAGGTTAAAACCCTCTAGTAGATACTTTTCTATTCCTTTCTACATACTATTTGCTCATCTGCACTGCCTCCTTTACCAAAATGTGAAAAACTGCTTCACATTTGGGAGGTCTCAGATGCTTTCTCTTCCAAATAGCTTTACTATTTACACCAGAGGTTATCCTTATATTTGAACTTCCCAAAGTGGATGAAGGTTAAAATAACATGGGCTAGATCATGAGGGGTCTGTACTATTCCTTTTTTTTTTTTTTTTTTTTTTTTTTGGTTTTTTGAGACAAGGTTTCTCTGTGGCTTTGGAGCCTGTCCTGGAACTAGCTCTTGTAGACCAGGCTGGTCTCGAACTCACAGAGATCCGCCTGCCTCTGCCTCCCGAGTGCTGGGATTAAAGGCGTGCGCCACTACCGCCTGGTGAGGGGTCTGTACTATTAAGGACTATTACTAACTATTAAGAAGTATATAATACTATTATCACATTACAGAAAATGATGTTGCTTATTATTAAATTATAGTTATCTCTGGCCAAAAAGTACAATGAACACAAAATACAATTAATATCAGCATTTCAACAATAACAGGCAAACTGCACTAAAACCAATGCATTTGTTGTAAGTATACACATATATGAACACACACACGTACACACATGCACCACAATATGTAAACCACCTCAAAAGTTTGGAAACATTAATATAAAAAATGAAGGCTAAACATTTAGTAACCATTCAAAGAAAATGGTGCTAAAGAATAATAGCTTACATTTAAACCTAAGACAATCGATGGCTAGAGGCATTTACAAGGTAAAATGATGGCTCCGGATGTAGCTGAGTTGGTAGAGCTGCTTGTCCAATGTGAGGTTTGATCTCGGCAAGGAATAAACTGGGTGTGGTGCTACACACCTGAATCCCAGCACTCAGGAGACTGAAGTAGGAGGATCAAGAAATTCTAGGTGGTTGGGCGTGGTAGAGCACACCTTTAATCCCAGCACTCTGGAAGCAGTGGCAGGCAGATCTTTGGGAGTTCCAGGCCAGCCAGGGCTATGGAGAGAGACCCTGTCTCAAAACGAACAAACAAACAAAGTTCTAGGTTACCCTCAGCTGCATAGCAAGTTGAAGGCCAGCCTGTGACACACTAGACCTTGTCTGAAAAAAAAAAAAATAGTAGAACTCACTAGCATATCGTGGTATATTATTTGTATTTGCATAAATAAAGCTCGCCTGGAGGTCAGTGCAAAGCAGCCTCACTAGTCTGTCTTACAGGCCTGGGAGTGGTGGCACACACCTTTAATCCCAGCAGCCACACTAGGTAGCCATAGAAGCTGGGCAGTGGTGGTGCATACCTTTAACCCCAGCACTAGAGAGGAGACAAGTCTTACGTTCAGTCTCATTCTGAGCATTTGTGGAGGCAGGAACGCCATTTCGGTTTGAGACAGATGTAAGAGCCAGTGACTGGTTGCTTTGTTTTTCTGATCTTTAGGGTGAACCCCAGTATCTGTCTCTGGGTTTTTATTATTCGTGCTACACTAATGTCATAAAATCTAAACTGTTATAGGGGATGTTTTAGTAAATAAATATTATACAATACTCTAACCAA
Organism: Ondatra zibethicus; assembly: GCA_004026605.1. Taxonomy (NCBI): domain Eukaryota; kingdom Metazoa; phylum Chordata; class Mammalia; order Rodentia; family Cricetidae; genus Ondatra; species Ondatra zibethicus. Next base: position 61,428 of record PVIU01010124.1, read on the forward strand.
GACCCTTCCAGGAAGATGAACATGTGCAGTAATTTCTCAAAAATATTTGAATTTATATACCTCTAGCTGACCATAATCCATAATATTTACCTATTTACAAGTCATTCTTCAACAAAGCCTGAGTTTTTTTTAGAGTAACTAGCATATTGTTTGGTACAGAATGGGCTCTGAATAAATGCCTTGTGAATAAATATGTAGTAGTAATATACCTCTGAAGTGTTATATAAACCAATGCAACATCAAGACCTAGGAGAACATGATGCATTAATTTTTATTTTATGTGTATGTTCTGTGTGTGTTTGTGTGCACACGTTTTCAAACAATCTCAAGAGCCCATTAAGGCCACAAAGTGTCAAATCCCCTGGAGCTAAAGTTATAGCAGTTGTGAGCTGTCAGATGTGGGTGTTGAGAATCAAATTCAGGTCATTGGGACAGCAGCCAGGGCTGTTAACCACCAAGTCATCTCTCTAGCCCTGCTACCTCATTTAAAAGTAGTCAAGTTAAACTAAAAAGTAACGGACAGCAACAAATGTTTGTTGGGGAAACAACATATGAACCATAAGGGTAAGTGTAAAACTGTGTTTGAAGCTAGAAATCATATCTCTAAATTAACTTGAAATACAAGACTTTCTCTAGGGACTCTTCCACCAGCCATAATTTTATTAAACATCTATTTAGACCAATGAGTGAGAAGAATGAAATTCAAGTCCTATTAAGTATTCAAACTGTGGACTCAATGGCTTCACAGATTCTTTCTCTTCAGTATGCAGAAAATACACAAGGGCCCTCTGAACCAGAGAAGGACTAAAATCATTCTTTTTCTCCCAAGAGTGCAGTCAAAAGTAATCCCATTCTGCTCCCACCCAACAGAGTCAAAACCATCCCTCTCTCCATCCCTCTCGAAGAATGCTATATAATAGCTGAGTGCTTTAACCGCAGGCCAAGAGTCTCAGATCATGACAAAATTACAATGCAGCAGAAACACTTGTCTGACTGTGTCCACCCCCACAGTGTTCCTACACTAATTTAGCTCCCTCTCAAGCATTAACAATCAAGGGATCAGAAAGTTCTCAGCAGAGAAACTGCAAACTGCTTCAATGTGAAATAAGGGGAAAAAAAACCAGTTCATGGATTTCAAACTGAGAGGAAAGGGTTTTTCTGTCAGGGTCTGCATTTAAATGCAAATTACTATTTAACTAGCTGCAATTTTCTCTTCAAGTGCTCTCACTCAAGCACACACAGGCACGCATGCGCACATGCACACTTCTAATCAATCTCCATAGGGTTAAAAACAAAAACTGACCATGTTTACTTTAAAGGCTAAATGCCTAATCACTAACATGTTTCAATTAAAAAAAAATGTGGCTGCTGCTAACTCTACCCATGAATTACAGTTAGGCAGAGGCAAACTGTTCTGAAAAGATTAGTAATTTCCTGGGGTAAAGCAAGAGGTCCCGACAATCTCTAAAGATATGTCAATAATAAAACTATTTCAACACCAAAAATTTGCAACACACAGATAATGTGAACTATAAAGAGATCTGAATGCAATGTGTGGCTAAAAGAACAGAAGGAAGGACAACAGTTCTATATCCAAATCAACTCAAAATGATCCATTATAGAGACCTGAAAATTTAATAAGTTTTCTGAGGTTTACCAATATGCTCAAGTTTCAAAATAGTATAAATATATCAACATGTAAGTGGTGTAACATTTCAAGTTGGAAAACCATGACATGAAATGGCTGAGAACACTTAAAAAGAGTTTCTTTTTTGTTTTGTTTGTTTTTCGAGACAGGATTTCTCTGTTTAACAGTCCTGACTGTCCTGAAACTCACTTTATAGACCAGGCTGGCCTCGAACTCACAGAGATCCGTCTGCCTCCGCCTCTCGAGTGCTGGGATTAAAGGCCTGAGCCACTGCCCAGTTAAAAGAGTTATTTAATGGTAAGCTTTCTAGGGACCTAATGAGTATGAAAACACAAGTCCTGGTGGCATCCCCATACTATGTACTATGATGATTATCTTAGCTTTATGGATGAAGAAACAGAGGCACCAACTGATGGCCCAAATTAATACACTGCAAGCAAGCAACATAAAAGGGTTTAAACTGCAGCCAATCAAACTCCGCAATTCAATAACCAATGCACTATCTTGCAGTGTTATACCGTGAACATCTGTTTTTTTCTCCAACAGTGTATAGAAGCATGAACATCTTTTTAACCCAGTAACACTAGGTCATCGTCACGCACTAAGAAAAACACAAGCTTTTAGAACCAAACAGACCTCTGAGCATCCGGGCCACAGCTTCAACATCAGGAAAAAAAAAAGATATTGGGGGTACTATGGAGGCCAAAGTGCCAAGGAAATGATGTTTACATAGTCTAGAAGTCTCATAAGCAACATGTCAAAGTGTGTGTACATGCACACACACAGCCATTTTCATGAAAACTGTCCCCGGCTTTCCACAGACTTTCGAGGAGTAAAAGAAATCTCTCCAAATAGTTAAGAATAACTAGAAAACATAGCAGGTTCTAAAAGCAAAAACTAGAAAACATAAACGAACACCCCAGAAGTTATCTTTCTCGTTCTCACAAATCCTCCCTCTCCCGTTAAGGACGGCACACCAGGTTTCATAACGAATATCTATGGTTCCCCCACCATATTCGAGGCGTGGTAAGTAGTAGCTGCACAAACAAGCTTATGCACCTGTCTTCCCGTGACCATCGACAGAAGGCCGCTGCGACTGGGGATAGGTGGCTCAGAGAATAAGTGCTTGCAGACCAAGCAAGACCTCAGTCTGGATACCCAGAACCTGGACAGAAAACAAGCCAGGGTAGTGGCGTGTGTCTGTCATCCCAGTGCTGGGAGGCAGAGATGGAAGTTATCTCTGGGGCTTTCTGGCCAGACAATCTAGCAAAAAACAGGGGGAAGGGAGAGGGTGTTTCAGATTCGGTGAGATAGTCTTAAAACAAAACAAAAAAAGTGGAGAGAAAGATAAAGACAACAAGCTTCTTCTGGCCTCTGCTCAGAATGCACCTGCACGCTCGTGCTTGTACGTACACGTATACACACACACACACACACACACACACACACACTCACACACACGATGGGAGGGGTCCTTAAGCGCTGTTACATCCCTCTCTTCCCGAAGAATCGTCCACCCAACCTCACGAAGTACTGTGCCGACGAGGAAATCCAAGCAATAACCAGAGCCTCCGGGCTGAACTACAGAGCCCTGGTGCGCCGGAGGATAAACAGAATGTATTTGCAAACTACTGGGCAGCCCAGGATTCTGACCCCGCTATCCTCGTCCCCTTCCCTTGCTCTCCTTCTGGAACTCTGGTGCCTGCGGGTCGGCTAGGCTCTGTCTCCGGTTGGGGCGTGAGGGGAAACGTTACCCGAACTGGGACTGCAGCGTGGCCAAGTCCTAGCTTTAGGGTCCGGGGAGGCAGGGGCCGCATCCAGCACAGAACCTGCTCTCCACCCGCCCCCCAAAACTCCCCAGTCTCGATCTCAACCGGCGTTAAAAGCCGGTTCAGAGGTTTTCCGTTTCCCAAAGTGACTTCCGCCTCCGGGTTGACCTTTGCCGGAAGCAGTATATGGATGACGTTAAAGTGTTGCGCAGTAAGTGATTCCGGAAGAAACAGGAGTGCGGCGTGAACATGGTGAGGAGAGAGGAAGAAGGAACTTTGTCGGGGGGCTTTGCGGGTATATGGGAGCTCAGCGCTTGGCCATATATAGCCTCGGAGCTTCCCTTGTGTTTTGTTTCTCCCATTGAGGTCTTAGCTCAAAGGAACCTATGTTTTACAGAGTGGGGAGAAGGTCTGGGTTGTGTTTGCGTAAAGGAGAAGCGGCAAGAAAAATAGGAGAAGGAAACTTTAAAGGATGCACTGTGTTTCCAGCTCTTTTAACTCGAAAATTTGCGTTTCAAGGGGAAGCAAAAGAAAACAAGAAAATATGCGACCATGAAGCGAATGCTTAGTCTCAGAGATGAGAGACTGTGAGTGGCCAGAATCAACTGATTTCGTAAACTGATCAGAGATACAGAAATCGCGATGGGCTAAGTAGTAAAACTTATTATTTTTGTTTTGCTTATTATGTCTTAGATCTATATTGCATGGAATTATAGTCACTCATTCTAGAGGGTGGGGAGGATGGTGTCACTGTTGAAAAGCCGGTGAGGTCCCACCATGCTTGTCTTCAGTTTCCAATTTCTGACACCCAAGTTTCAAAGGGAGAAGGGAAAACTCCAAAATACATCCATTTTATAAATTACAAAAATTCAAAATGTCAGGCGGGCGGTGCTAGCGCACGCCTTTAATCCCAGCACTTGGGAGGCAGAGGCAGGCGGATCTCTGTGAGTTTGTGGCCAACCTTGTCTACAGAATGAGTTACAGGACAGGCACCAAAGCTACAGAGAAACCCTGTCTTGAAAAAACAAAATTAATTAATTAATTAAAAAAGAAAAAATTCAAAATGTTAGAAGAAACTAGAATGATAATTTCCCATGTTAAAGAAGACCCAATCAGTTTCCCTACATCAGTAAAGACCAGGTGAACAGTTTTTAGATAAAAACTGGCCTTTGTTGTGTTTTAAGAGTCTTAGAACAAGAGAATGGTTGTTAAAGCCTTCAGAACTATTATTCTCAGCTTCTGATGTGAACTTTTATTGTATATTTTTAAGGAATAATGTCCCAGTGATAATTTCTTTGTGGTTAAGAGTTCAATTTTGTAAGTGTGTTATGTCTCAGGCCTTTATAAGGAATGTTGGAAAATTTTTCCCCTATACTGGTTATCTGAGGTTTTTTGTTGTTGTTGTTGTTGTTGCTTTTTGAGACAGGGTGTCACTATGTAGCATTGGCTGGCCTGGAATTTACAATAAAGACCAGACCTCAAACTCATAGAAATCTATCTACCTCCCTGGTGCTGGGAAGGCTATCAGGTCCAGTTTGGGATATTCAGAAGTATTCAGAAATTAGTATCAATCTCTTCACAGCCTCTTATACGTGAATTTTTATTAGCATATATTAATTATACATAGTAAGTTTCTTATAATGTTTTTTGATCATAATAAACCTCCATTACTCTCTTGGAATTAAATTTTAATCACTGATAAGAGAAATATTAAGGAAAAAGTTAATGTATAATTAGAATTTACTCATTAACATTTTTTGAGTTTATTGACCTTATTGATTAATTCCTATATTTTCAAGCCACTTCCTCCTACAGTTACTTGCTGTCAAAGTATATGTTGATATTAGCATCACAGGGACAAAACTGGATTGCTTTGATGCCTTGAAGGAATAAAAGAGAAAGAAAAGACATTGGACTGGAACTTGAGGTGATAAGGATTGAGCCTAGAGCTTCATACATACATCCAGTGCTCTACCGCTGAGTGACGTCCCCAGCAAGCTGGAACTTCCAGATGAAATTTTCACTATATCACTTTTCCTCTTCTCCAAATTTACTTTTTTACAGTAAAGAAAAGGATAGATTAAAGCCTAAAAAGAAAGAGAAGAAAGATCCCAGTGCTCTGAAGGAAAGAGAAGTGTGAGTATGAACAAACGTCAAGTTCTCATTAAAGCAAAGAGATCCTAAACCATGGCTGTGTTAGAATCCAGGCTTCCTGTGAGCTAATTGATTTGCAAGTCAGATTGTGATTTACTAGCAGGTTCTGCACACACACAAATGAAAGTGGTATTGATAGGATATACTTATGTCAGTGCTTTGGAGGTTTCTGAATCCCATAGGACAGTAAATTTTCCCCTATGGCATTGGGAACGAAATTTTTTTCCTTTCAAAAACAAATCTTTTTTTAAGTAATTACCACACCAAAAAATTTCACAAAAGAGAGACAATGTTGGTAATGTTATATATTCGGGATGAAAGTCATTCCTTTAATATTAGTATATTTAACTTTATGAAAAATCTTACTACATTTTTCGTATTTTGCTTTCGGTTCACAGAGGCTATATTGTCACACAGATACACATAGCAGTGTTTGAACATCATGGATTTTTAGGTGAGCAACAGGCTCTGCTATAATATGTGATCCAAATGCTAAACGATTGTTTACATTCCATACAAGTATTTAGGATTTTGAGAATGGCAAACTTGCTGTAGCGTTGATTCTGTCCTGATAACTACCGTCTGCCTCTTTGTGCCCTGTAGCTGTCCTGGTCAAGGAGAAACTAGATTTGGAGTGATCTTGGTTTTAAAGTTGTGTCAGAGCTTTCCAGTGAGCCTGATATTAACATGTTGTTAACGTCTTTTTTAAAGATTCCTTTTTTTTTATAGCTATGTGTTGGCATGTGTTTGTGTAAGGGCATGTGTATGTCTGTATAGGGGCATGTGTTCACGAGTTTGGGTGTCTGTGGCGCTTAGAGGCGTAGGATCTCCTGAAGCTGGAATTATAGGCAGTTATGAACACCCAATGTCGGTTCTAGAACCTGAATTCGGGTCCTCTGCAAGAGCACTAGGACATACTTTTAACTGCTTAGCCACTTCTTCAGGCCCTTTCCTGACTTCTTTTAAACTCTTACTTGCAGTGAACAGGGGAAAGGACAGTTGCCTGAATGAACTTTCTCAAGCAGATAACTTCATTTTTGGTTTCATTAACATCAAAATTATTGATACAGACTTGAGCTTGTGATCGTATTTTCTTTTCCCTTCCAGCCCCCAGCATCCTTCCTGCTTATTCTTCCAGTACAATACGCAGCTGGGTCCCCCATACCACATCCTTGTTGATACCAACTTCATCAACTTTTCCATTAAAGCCAAACTAGACTTAGTGCAGTCCATGATGGACTGTCTGTACGCCAAGTGTGAGTATTGTACTTTTATGTTTCTGTCACATCTGTACAGAACAATCATACTTATCCAAATACATGAAAGAAAGGAAGTGAGGATCTCAGTGGATGAACTACCAGACATTTAATTTTCAATAAACCCAGCAATGTCAGTTTTCAATAAATTGAGATCTTATACAATTTTGAACCTAGATTTTAAAATTTTGAACAAATGAAAATCTATTTTTTTGTATATACACTTATATTAAGCAGGATGTGTTCTCCATTCCACTCCACTATAGGAAAGCTCAATAAAACACTTTTCTATTTGTGGTCACAGGGCCAGGAGTCAGATAATGGGCAGTTCTCACATTTGTTCAGTTAGAATTCATTTGTGCTACCTAAGGTCTGAGGTAGTTTTACCTCAGTGTACAATTTGCCAGTTTACAGAGTCCCTTATTTATTTGGGTATCCCTTTGTACTTGTAATCCTGAGTAGGAAAAAGAAAACATAAACCATATCCAAGCGTACAGCTCCTAATAGTTAGGTATATTACAGTTTTGATTTAGGGAGGTAGCTCAGTGGTTCAGTGGAGCACTTCCTAGCATTGAGAAGCCAAGTCCCCAGCACTGCCAAACAACAACAAGAAGAAGCCTAGTGGTGGCACACGCCTTTAATCCCAGCACTTGGGAGGCAGAGGCCAGCAGATCTCTGGCGGATCTCTGAGTTTGAGTCCCATCTGGTCTCAAACCAGACAGCTAGGACAGCCAGGGCTACACAGAGAAACCCTGTCTTGAAAAACTACAAGAAAAACAAGATCTGTTACATTTTATAATTGATAGGTTTCTATTCATAGGGTTTGTTTGTTTGTTTGTTTTTTGCTAAAAGGACAAATGACGTTCATACTGGTACTTTGCACCTCCTTTTCAAAAGGACACACAGGCATACATTACTGCGGTTGGAGAGTTTGGTTATAGGCTCAAGAAAAGACACCGTCTCCATATGTGGAGCAGGTGAAGCAGCAGTGTTAATATGGAACAGTGGTAAGTTATCCAGGAGCTCAAGCTAAGACAGCTGCTGAGGAAAGACACAACACAGCATAGGTCAGTGTACAGAAAACATCCCTATACTGAAAGACTATACTGAGATTTTCACAGAGAGTCACTGACTGGCTTCAAAGGACGTCCTGCTTAGTGGTTAATGTGACTGTGATGTGGGATGTCCCTCTGTATATGTGTTGCTTATTTGTAAACAGAGATTGCTCATTCGTTTCCTGGTCATCTAACCCAAATAATCACACAAAAACTACATTAATTATAGTACTGCTTGTCCAATAGCTTAGGACTATTCCTACCTAGCTCTAACATCTTAAATTAACCCATTTCTTTATCACCACAAGGCTGTGGCTTACGCTTCCGGCAGTGTCCTTCTCCTTCGGCAGCTACATGGCATTTCCCTGACTCTGCCTGCTCTCTGTCTATGTTCAGATTTTCTGCCTGGTTTTACTCTGCTAAGCCATTGGCCCAAAAAGCTTTATTCATCAACCAATAAAAGCAACACATATACAGAAGAACGTCCCACATCATGACTGGTAACTTTAAGCTAAAGCTAGTTCTTATTTACATTTTGTAAAATCCAGACCAGAAATATAGCTCAGTAGTAGGGTGTTTGCCCAGCACATGTGATGCCCTAAGTCTAATACCCAGTACTACACATACTAAAACACAAGGCCATAGAAACCTCAGCCGAAAGAAAGGGAAGTGGAAAGAAAGCAGGAGTGGGAACTGGAAGTACAGGTCAGTGTAACTCTTGCATGGTGTGCATATGATCCCTGGATTTGCTCTCCAGCTCTACCCCACCACACTCCAGAAAGTCCTAGGTCTCCAAAGAATCATACTAAATCCTCTCTGCATGTGGAAGTAAATAAATAAATAAGTAAATAGGCAAGCCCAGGCAACAGCATACCTATTTTCAATGTGGATGGTAGACATTTTAAGTCTAATATGAGATGGGCTGTTCAACAAAAATGTTTTTTTGTTTTTGTTTTTTAAATAAAACTCCTGGGAGCCGGGTGGTGGTGGTGCACGCCTTTAATCCCAGCACTCGGAAGGCAGAGGCAGGCGGATCAAGTATAGTAGGGCCAGCAGGATGGCTCATCAGGTAAAGGCCCTTTCCACTAAGCCTCCTGAGTTTGAGCCCAGGAGCCCACGTTTTAGAAGGAGAGACCAGATTCCTACAAGTTGTCTTCTGACCTTCACACATGCTCTGTAGCACATGATCCCTACCCTCCCCCATAAATAAATGACTATAATTTAATTTATAATTATATATAATTATAATTTAATTTTTTGTTTGTTTTCTTTTTCGAGACAGGGTTCCTCTGTAGCTTTGGAACCTGTCCTGGAATTAGCTCTTATAGACCAGGCTGGCCTCAAACTCACAGAGATCTGCCTGCCTCTGTCTCCCTAGTGCTGGGCTTAAAAGTGTGCAGACACCACCACTTGGATAATTTAAAATTTTAAATATATGGTAATGCTTTTGAAAAACAAGGGGGAAAAACTAAAAGTAAATTTAAATGAAGAGAATGCTAGGTCAATGAAATTAGATGGTTATGGAACCAGAAGGCCATATGTCCTTGAAGACTAATTTTACAGTAATATAACCCTGAGAGTATGGGGCCTGCAGTGGAGTAGGGAAGTATGCTCCAAGAATCTCCGGTACCTTCAGTTATTACACTCCACAATGGGCAGTGCTCCTCATTTTCCCTACCCCCTAAGTGACATTAATCTAGTTCTGTTTCTATAGATTTGCCTGTTCTGGGCATTTTATACGTATAGAACCTCTGATATAACTCTCTTTCATTCTGCATGATGCTGTCAAGGATCACACAGCACATACTGTGTGATTTCTGATCATGCGTACTGTGTGTAGAGGTCACATTTTAGTTGCCTGTTCTTGGTTTTTGCATTAAATAATAAACTTTACTTTGTATATGTAGATGGCTGTCATCCTTTTAAGCTATATAGTATTCTGTTTAATATATAATTTTTATTTATATATTAATAAAGAGATATAAGTAAATTTTATATATTTCTTCATATATATATATATGTGGAGAGGAGTTTGTTGTTTTAAGACAGGATCTCATGTAGCCCATGCTAGCTTAGAATTCATTGTGTAGCTCAGGATGACCTTGGGCTACTGACCTTTCTGCTTCTACTTCTGAAATGCTCAGATTATAGATGTACATCGCTCCCATCTGCCACCCTAGCCCCATGTTTTGAGAATTGAACCTAGGACCTCCTGAATGTTAGGCCAGCACTGTATTGCTGAGCTATTAGCCAGCCCACTTTTACTTTTTGTTTTGAGACAGGGTCTCACCAAATTGCCCAGGATGGCCTTGAGCGCCTTCTAGTCCATGAAGGCCTTGGACTTTTAATCCTCCTGTATCAGCATCTGGAGTAGCTAGGATTACAAGCCTTTGTTGACATACCTAACTCTTCTTTTAGTTCTTACTGATTGTTTCAGTAGACTTAGTCTGTTGTCATTGCAGAAGTCTGCAGGATTTTTACAGACTGAAATAAATATATTCCAGCAGATATCTTTTTTTTTTTTTTTTTTTTTAAAGAGACTGAGGGATTTTAATGTAACTGAATACAAAGTTCACACATGAGAGTTTCAGCTTCCACATTCCAGTTTGACATGAGAGGACATCTTTTCTCACCTTCCTCCATGTGGGTTGGAGAGACTGAACTCATCAGGCCTGGTGGAGGGCATCTCTTCCTACTGAGCCATCTTGCTGGCCCTGGGGTGGTTCCTTTTT
>PVIU01010125.1:0-27732 GCA_004026605.1 Ondatra zibethicus
AGTCATTTCTCTCAGAACTTGGACAAGTTAAGAGTCTTTACATCTTCCTAATTTAAAAGAAATGATCAGTAAAACCATAATGGAACTATCATCTTTGGTTAAGAGGTTTTTAGAAAAGGTTGCATGTGACAACTCACAGCAAATATCATCCTAAATGGGCACAAATCAAAGCATCCTCTTTAAGATCAGGACACTCAGGGTGTCCATTCTTTCCACTCTTCAATATTGTGCTTAAAGTCTTAGTCAGAGCTCTAAGACAAGAGGAGATAAAGGAGGTTGGGAAAAGATGTTAAAGTGCTCATACATATACACATGTCAGGAGTCTGTACACAAGAGACCCTTAAATCCACACAAATTCCTTAAAGCTGACATTCAGCAGAGCAGAAGGACATAACATCAACACACACAAACTAGCAGCATTCCTATAGCCCAGTCACAAACACACTAGACAAAATTTCAGAGGAATATTGAAAAGCAAAACATTTATTTGAGAAAAGATTTCTTAGAAGCACTATTGGTGCTGTAGAGTGACAGGCAGCAGCATATTGGGGGCTCTAAGGAGAATTCAGGGGATTCTTGATAGGACTCAGGTGAAGGTAGAGGCTCTACAGTGTGTGGCTGAAGACTGACTTGCTGTACCCATAGAATGTGCTTACAGCCTGGCCATCTCTGGGTCAGCTATGAAGGTTAGAGGACAAGAATATAGAAAATCAACTAATGTTAATTCTAAGAACCAAATCATGTTGTATTGAGCATTGTCATTGTTCGACAAAAATGAATGAGCTTTACAAAATGGTGAGACCATGGCCATTTATAATTCCAGAAACTTTTTCACGACTTGAGCAGAATACTTCACTAATGTCTGTCAAGTGTTGAAAGGTGTAAAAGAGGTGAAAATTCAAATGAGGTTATCGATTTTAAATTAAATCATACAGAAACCAAATAACCACAAGAAGGAAGAGGCCTACTCCTATCCATACTGTGTTACAGCTCTGAGCAGAAAGGCATCCTGGTAGTCAGTAGCCAAAGAATGCCTATAGCTCAGAGGGAACTGTATCCTAGCAGCCAGAAGCCAAGGAAAACCTGTAAGTGTTACGTCTTTGAAGGAAAGGTATCCTGTCAGTTGGAAGCCAACAGATACTTACAGCTCTGAAAGGAAAGGTATCCCGACAGCAGTGTTCCAGCTCTGTTCCAGTGTCGGGGGCGGTCTCCCCAGCAAAGTGTTCAAGTCCTTGTTCCGGGAAAGGTTTCCCTAATGCAAGTCTAACAGCGTGGTTCTTGCAGGCGAGGTTTCTCCAGCAGGGTTGTCACGGTTCTGTTCTTTGCACTAGCAGGGGAGGGTTTCCCAGCCCGATTATCACAGCTCTGCTCCACTCTGCTCAGCTTCCTTGAAGTGTAACAATTCTGCTACATCAAGGGGGAGTTTTCTCATCCAAAGTGTTCCAGATCTGCTGCGCTCCTGTTCCACTGTGCTCTGTCAAGAGCCATTACAGCTCTGTTGGGCTCTGGCTAAAGTTGTTACGTCTCTGCTCCACTCTGTTCTGGTGAAAGAAAATTGTTACAACAAACCCCACTCAAGAGATTTATTGGGATGGAGGAATACCGGAGAGTGGTTTCCAGGGTAGCAAAAGGCAGCCCCAAACTGAACAGGTAAAGGGTTTATATAGAGTTTCTTAGGGGTTGAACTTTCCAAGGTGAAGATTTTCAGGGTGGGGATTGGTAAGACCTCATTTCTTGAGTTTGGAATGAGCTCAGAGATTGGTTGGTTTCATGCTTTGGGTTTGGTTTTCATGCTTAGGGATTGGTTGGATTTCAATTTCTGAACTGGTTAGGGGCAGGGTGTGTTTCCTTGACTCTGGTCTCAGGGCCTCTTTTACCATACATTCCCCCATTTTTTTGTTTATAATTACTCAACAAGGGCTTGGAATGGGGAATCATTATCATTAGACTTCTTCCTGCTGAGTGGGGCCGTTAAGGTTCTTGGGCAATCCTTATTTTCATTGTCAGGATGTAACTGGATATTTCAGGTCTCTGTCTCCATTCCTATGGGTTGATAAACCTGTAATAGAAACTGGTTAAAAGTCTGGTTATAAATCTTTTGGATCTGATGTTGAAGAAATTTAGACAAGAAGTTTATGAGGCAGAGTACAATCAGTAGGATTAAGAAATAGAAGAGAAGAGGGGTTAAGATGGGTAGCATCCAGTCCCATATCTGACTATCAGTGATCCACTTGCCAGAGGTTTCAAGCTGTTTATGTTTTTGAAGATCCATGTGGAGTTGTTGGATCTTGTGTTTCACTCTACCTAGTTGGTTAACATAGAAACAACATCCCTCCCTGAGGAAGAGACAAAGACTACCTCTCTCTGCTGTTAGTTAATCTAATCCTCTCCGATTTTGTAGTACTATGCTGGCCAGAGAGTCTACTTGACCCTGAAGGGTAAAGATACTTTGAGCCATGTGTTTAAAATCCTGGGTGAATTGCAAGGAAAACTGATGGAATAGCTAGGAAGCAGCAAGTCCCACTGCTCAGTGGTGACACCAACAGTTATTCCCAGGACTGCTAGAAAGGGTCTGACCTGAATTTGTTATGCCATGCTGCTATGAGCCTAGTGATGAAAACTGGCAAGGGCTCTTTACCGGGCATCACACCTAATTCAGGAACAAGGAAGACCAGGGAACACATCCCAGACCATTTAGCAGGTAGGCTGCAATAAACATGAGTGCCACAGCAGATCGAGTCATTGTGAATGTTTGGAAATAGGGTCTGGGTGGTAGTACTAAGGGTTATGGTATTAGTGTAGTCTGTGGAATCCGAGGTCCACAGGTGTGTTCCTGAGGAGTTAAAGCAGTCTGTGGTACTGAAGAGAGAGAGAGATATGAAAGAGATAAGGTGGTAGTGATATTTGGCTCCAGGCACTAAGGTGAAATAATCTAGTAAAATAATGGAGGCCACAACTGGTGGTTGTGTGTTGGACACTAGAGGGACATACAACTAGCATTCTCCAAAGTGGTCAGTGTCAATATTATTCAATAGCTGATATGCAAAGATTAAGGTCTGAAACAAGAGATGGTGTGACAAGGATGTGGGGATCAATATTGTCAAGGAGGGTGATATTAGAGATGCAAGAACTTTCGAGAAGCTTTGAACCATTTCTACTGTGTCTATATGTAGGGTTTGAGAGAGTGGGATGTGCACCTACCACTGCTGTGAGGACCAGCTTCAGCAGCCCAGAGATAGAAGGAAAGCCACAGAGTCAATGGATTAATCACTCAACTTTGATTTTGTATATGAGGGACTAAAACTTAATTATCTGGGTCTTGTTCAAAAGGGGAAATAAACACACACACACCATCATCATTTTTATCTCTTATTTCTTTTCTTACGTATATCCAGATATTCCATTCTTTCTCTCTTGATGTTTTTCTTCTAACTAACTTAATTTTTTTCCTTTACAGCTTATCTATCCCAGCAAAATATTTCAAGCAGTTTAAAAATTATAATGTGGTCACATTATATCTCTAAGTGAATGATTATCCTGAATTCAAATAAAAAGCCACGTGTTGACTGCTGCAGCAGGCCTCTTTGCTCCACATGACCCTGCCCCCCCCCCCGCAAGTTTGCCCTTTCCTCTGTGGGTCCTTGGACCACCAGGACTCTGTCTACCTGTGCTGAGATCCGAGGTGCAGACGGGTATGTTTGTGCGCACCTGGCGGGAAGGTCCCGAGGGGGTGCTGGCACCACCATATGCTGCTGCAGCGGGCCTTTCTTCCATATGACCATGCTCCCCCCCCCGCAAGTTTGCCCTTTCCTCTGTGGGTCCTTGGACCACCAGGACTCTCTCTTCCTGTGCTGAGATCCGAGGTGCAGACGGCTATCAAGAGGGGTGAGTGTGTGCAAGCCTTCCTGGAAGGTTCCCACCCACTGAGACTCTCCTGACTGCAATCAAAGGAAGAGATGGGCAGGCGCCAATCCAAGAATTCCTCCAACAACCTGAAAAGCAACATGATAACACCAGAAACCAGCGAGTTTGCAACAGGAAAACCTGAGCAACCTAACCCATAAAAAGTAGAAGAAATCGACTTTAAACGTAACATTATGAAAGTTATAGAGACCTTTAAAGAAGAGGTGAAAAACTCCTTTCAAGAAAGGGATGAGAAAACTAACAAAAAGATAGAAGAAATGAATAATTCCTCAAAGATACCATAGAAAACCAAGAAAAAGCAATCAAACAGGTAATAGAAACAGTTCAAGACTTGAAAACTGAAATGGAGGCAATGGAGAAAACACAAACCGAGGGAAGGCTGGAGATGGAATATCTGGGTAAATGAGCAGGAACCACAGAGACAAGTATAACCAACAGAATACAAGAGATAGACGAAAGAATCTCAGATGATGAAGATACAATAGAGAAAATGAACTCATTGATCAAAAAATGATAAATCCAACAAATTCTCAACACAAAACACCCAGGAAATCTGGGACACCATAAAAAGACCAAACCTAAGAATAATAGGGGTAGAAGAAGGAGAAGAATTCCAGCTCAAAGGCCCAGAAAATATATTCAACAAAATTATAGAAGAAAACTTTCCCAATCAAAAGATGGATATGCCTATGAAGTTAGAAGGAGCATACAGAACACCGAATAGACTGGATCAAAAAAAAAATCCCCTCGCCATATAATAATCAAAACACAAAAGAAAGAATATTAAGAGCTGCAAAGGAAAAAGTCCAAATAACATATAAAGGCAAACCTATCAGAATTACACCTGACTTCTCTATGGAAACCATGAAAGCCAGAAGGTCTTGGATAGATGTACTGCAGATGATAAGAGACCATGGATGCAAGCCCAGACTACTATACCCAGCAAAGCTTTCTTTCACCATCGATGGAGAAAGCAAGATATTTCAGGATAAAAACAAATTTAAGCAATACATAGCAACAAATCCAGCCTTACAGAAAGTACTAGAAGGTAAACCACAACTAAAGGAAGCAAACAACAGCCATAATAACACAGACATCTAACAGCCTTCCACTGGCACAACTCAAAGAAAGGAAACACACAAACTCTACAACCAAAAAAAAAAAATAACCGCAGTTAATAACCTCTGGTCATTAATATCACTTAATATCAATGGACTCAATTCACCTATAAAAAGGCACAGGTTAAGAGAATGGATACGAAAACAGGATCCAACATTCTGCTGTTTACAAAACTCAAATCCAAATGGATTAAAGACCTCAATATAAATCCGACCACATTTAAACTGATAGAAGAGAAAGTGGGAAGTAGCCTGCAATACATGGGCACAGGAGACCACTTCCTATGTAAAACCCCAGTGGCACAGACAGTAAGAGCAACAGTGAATAAATGGGACCTCCTGAAAATGAGAAGCTCTGTAAAGCAAAGGACACTGTCATTAAGACAAAAAGGCATCCTACGGAATGGGAGAAGATCTTCACTAACCCCACATCGGACAAAGGTCTGATCTCCAAAATATACAAAGAACTCAAGAAACTAGACATTAAAATGCTAAATTACCCAATTAAAAAATTGGGTAATGATCTGAACAGAGAATTCTCAACAGAAGAAGTTCGAATGGCCAAAAGATACTTAAGGTCATGTTCAACTTCCTTAGCCATCAGGGAAATGCAATTCAAAACAACTTTGAGATACCATCCTACACCTGTCAGAACGGCTAAAATCAAAAACACCAATGACAGCCTATGCTGAAGAGGATGTGGAGTAAGGGGAACACTCATCCGTTGCTGGTGAGAATGCCAACTTGTGCAACCTCTTTGGAAATCAGTGTGACAGTTTCTCAGGAAATTGGGAATCAACCTACCTCAGGATCCAGCAATACCACTCTTGGGAATATACCCAAGAGAAGCCCAATCATACTACAAAAGCATTTGTGCAACTACGTTCCTAGCAGCATTATTTGTAATAGCCAGAACCTGGAAACATCCTAGGTGCCCCTCAATGGAAGAATGGATCAAGAAAGTGTGGAATATATACACATTAGAATACTACTCAGTGGTAAAAAAACAATGACATCCTTAAATTTGCATGCAAATGGATGGAAATAGAAAACACTATCCTTAGTGAGATATCCCAAATCCAAAAAGATGATTATGGTATGTACTCACTCATTAGTGGACCCTAGCCATTAAACAAAGGACATTAAGCTTATAGCTCACAAGCCTAGAGAAGCCAAATAGTAAGGTGAACCCAAAGAAAAACATATATAGATCCTCCTGGAAATTGGAAGCAAACAAGACCGCCGGGCAAAAGGTGGAGGCACAGGAATGGGAATAGGGGTGTAGGTAGGGATGGGGGTGGGTGAAAGGGAAAGAGGGAGGGAGAAGGGAGAAGGGATGGACTGGGGAGAGCTTGGGAGAGTGGGAGGATGGAGATGGAGGAAGGGTGCATATTGGAGAAGGGAATAAGATATCTACTTTAAGGGAGTCATTTTAGGATTGGCAAGAGTCTTGGCTCTAGAGGGGATCACAGGTGTCCACGGGGATGTCTCCAACTAGGTACTTGGGCAGCAGAGGAGAAGGTGCCTGATCTAGCCTTGTCCCATAGTCACAGTGATGAATATCTTGATCATCACCATAGAAATTTCGTCCAATGGATGGAGATAGAGACAGAGACCCACATTCACATCAGAGCAATGGACTGAGCTCCCAAGGTCCAGTCAAAGAGCAGAAGGTGGGAGAAGATGAGAAAGGAAGCCAGGACCGGGAGAAGCTGGTCCACCAACCGAGACAGTGTGCCTGATCTAATGGGTGCTCACCAAATCCAGCTGGACCAGGACTGAATGAGCATATGATCAAACCGGAATCTCTGAATGTGGCTGTCAATGGGGCAGACTGAGACGCCAATGATAATGGCACTGGGACCTAGCTCTTCTGCATGTATTAGCTTTTTGGGAATCTAGTCTATATGGAGGCACAACTTCCTAGGCCGGGATGGAGGGGGGAGGGCCTTGGGCTTCCCACAGGGCAGAGTACCCTGCCCCCTCTTAAGGAAGCAGGGGGAGGGAGAAGGGGTAGTGGGGGAGCAGGAGGGGACTGGGAGAAGGGGAGGAAGTGTAAATTTTTGAATGAAAAATAAAAGAATATGAAAAAAATAAATCAAAATGACAGCCAAAACAAGCTGTTTTGCATATCCCTTACAGGGTTGAGCGTTTTTTTGTATTACAGGTGAAAAACAAGTTGTCCTAAGAGCCCACATACATTTGTACCCAAGCAACTTGTTATAGATTATCAGAGTGTAAGCAAGCTTTCTCAGCTAGTTCTTTTGCTGACAGCATGCAGTTTGTGCTTACAATGACACAATCAATTATTATTTTAGCATCCATCTCAAAAGCTAATCTTATAAAAATGATCCTACAAGTTCTGCTTATAAAAAGCCCTATAAGCCCTGAAGGGAAGCTCCTCCTGTCCTCACTGAGTTGAATGTGTTAGACGAGTTCCTTGCCTGGCTTGTATTCATGCTTTATAATAAACCTTGCTCTTTCATCCAAGTCCTGGTCTCTCTGGTGGTCGAGGGGTCTGGGCACAATAGGAATCACAAATCTAAACTTTTATATATGAAAGACAACCAGTCAGCTCTATTTGGGAATCCACAGGGTGCATACCCACTCAAAAAGAGTATTTTATAACAGGAAGCTGAGGGCAGAAATAGTCACCCTTGATCACCAACCTATCCTAACAAGAAAGGTATATCAGCCAGCAATAGCCAGGCTACCATTGTTTCTGCTCCCAAACCACAATGATTCCCTAGTTCAGCTATTAAAAGTATGTTCTTCTAAACTTTATTTTTTTCCACTATTTTCTACTTTAAAGTCATGAAAAAAAAATCTTAAGGTAACCTTAAGTGTTACTTAAAGATTTGTTTTAGCTATGATGCATACCAAAACCTGTAAACATGTATCTCAACATTAAGATTAGAAGAACTTGAGCTAACTTAGCTTCTGAGACTCAACTGTCTTTCTTATTCATCAACCTAAGGCATAGTCTATATGGTTCCTCAAGAGGAACCAGTTGTGGGCATTTTCTTGTTCTTATTTTCTATCCTTTGCAGCCCCTGCTTTATTGGGGTGGGGGCAACACTATATCTTACTTTTACCTATATTATTAAAGACTCTCAATCATCAAAATCCCATTTGAAGTAATGTTATTATTGTATAAAATCATTGCTTTGGTTAAATGGTACAACTTAGGAGGAAATCATCTTCATAATAATTCACAGACAAAAATGCCCAGTAGAACAGAATATTTCCATGAGAAATATTCATTACATTAAAGTCATTTGGGATCTCCCCATGCCCATTCACACTATGCCAGATACCAGAGAAAAATGGCGTGGCAAACATGCAAAGGCACAACAGTAGTAAGAGACATTCTGAGCCAAAGTTTTCAGGACCTTGCCTATCTGATATTCACCTATCAGAGCTTTGCTTCCTCATGGACTGATCCCTTGAAGTCAATTGCCTCCTGCTCCTCCTTTGATATGGCCACTGGTACTTTGGGTCTTAAAGTAAAATCAATGAATATCTTGTATTACTTTTGCAGTCATACAATTTCATGCACATAGTGTATTGACTCCTGCTACATTCCACTTTGAGATCACCAAGCTAGCACAGTTTTTCAACAAGATTTAAGAGAAAGAAAGAGATTTCAAGAAAGAAAATTTTAAATCATGGAATACAACTTTTCTGTCAATGAGAGAAATACCACGTTTTTGTCTGAGATAACTGATGAAGCAATTCCTTCCTAACTCCTAGTACATGATACATTTATGGAAGTAAAGGATTATTATTAAACATACTTACTTTTTAAAATTTGTAAAAAAAACCTGTACTTTCATTTCCCTACTGCCCAGACACAAATAATCACACAGAAACTATATTAACTACAACACTATTTGGCCAATAACTCAGGTGTATTCCTAGCTAGCTCTTTTATCTTAAACTAACCCCTCTCTATTAAACTATGTATCACCACAAGGCTGTGGCTTCCTGGTAATATTCTGGAATCTTACTCATTTGGCAGGTACATGGTGTCTCCTCAAATGTAACACAAATAATAAAAACCCAGAGATAGAAATTGGGGTTCAACTAAAAACCAGAAAAACAAAGCAGTCAAACCAATAGAGAAGTCTTAAGGGTGGGTGACCATAAATTCAAAGAGACTAACCCTCTCTCTCCTCCCATTTTATATTCCCTTTAGTGCTGGGATTAAAGGCATATGACTCACTAGGACTGAGATTAAAGGTATGAGGCACCACCACCTGGATTTCTTTCTGCATTGATCTTGTGTAGCCCAGGGTGGCAGTGAACTCACAGAAATCCATCTGACTCTGTCTCCCAAATCCTGGGATTAATGGTGTGTGTCACCATTACCTGACCTTTAGTGACTTTAACTCTGCCTCTGGTCTTCAGTCAAACTGTATTTATTAAAATACAAATAATATACCACCACAAACATTTATTTGTATCTAGAATATGTCAACCAAACAGCAGGATCTTGGTCTTTTCCCTTTTTCCTTTTCAATACTGAGGGGACCTAAGAGACAGCCACAGCAAGGATTGAAGATAGATGCCAAGACACTGCCAGTCTCATTTGAAGGAAGAGATGAGTAGATGCTAATGCAAGAATTCCTCCACTATCCTAAAAAGCAATATAGTAACATCAGAACCCAGCAGACACACAAGAGGAAGACTTAATCATCCTAACCCCGAAGAAATAGAAGAAAAAGACTTTAAACGTAACTTTATGAAAATGATGGAGACCTTTAAAGAGGAAGTGAAAAACTCTCTTAAAGAAATGGAAGAGAGGCTCGCGCTTTTGCCTGTGGGGTCCTTGACCAGCAAGTGGCCCTGATCTAGTACCAACAGAACCATTTGGAGCGTGTTTCCCCACCTGGCGCCCTCCCAGACACCCCGGGAGCGGAGTGCAGGCACCCTCCATCCCACTAAACTTTCTGGCCATTCAGCTACAGGGCTTCTCCCAGCTACTGGCTTTTCTGCTATCCCACCCCAGCTTGCCCCCAAGCTCCCCTTTCCATCTGAGGGGTCCTAGGATTTCACAACGCAGCCTGCTATGGGGCTGAGGCTCTGGGGACAGGATGGTGAGTGCAAGGCTGCAGGGGTTCTTTGTTCCACAGAGATGGTATATATCAAGATTGTGCTTTTCTCTGTGGGGTCCTCGGCCAGCAAGTGGCCCTGATCCAGTACCAGTAGAGCCATCCAGAGGGGGTCCTTAGATCCACCACCACAGCCTGCTACAGGGAGGAGGGGATCTGAGAACCAACTCCAGTGCTGAGGGGACCTAAGAGAGGGCAGAACAAGAAAAATCCCCCAAGTATGCAGTCAGCCACAACAAAAGAACCAAGCCACCTAGACTCTCCTGACCACATTCAAAGTAAAAGATGGGCAGGCGCCAATCCAAGAATTCCTCCAACAACCTGAAAAGCAACATGATAACACCAGGATCCAGCGAATATGCAACAGGAACTTGAACAATGTAATCCAGAAGAAGTAGAAGAAGTCAACTTTAATAGTATCATTATGAAATTGATAGAGACCATTAAAGAGGATGTGAAAAACTCCTTTAAAGAAAGGGATGAGAAGATTAACAAAATGTTAGAAGAAATGAATAAATTCCTCAAAGATACCCTAGAAAACCAAGAAAAAGCAATCAAACAGGTAATGGAAACAGTTCAAGACTTGAAAACTGAAATGGAGGCAATGAAGAAAACACAAACCGAGGGATGGCTGGATATGGAAAATATGGGTAAACAAACAGGAACTATAGAGACAAGTATAACCAACAGAATACAAGAGATAGAAGAAAGAATCTCAGATGCTGAAGATACGATAGAGAAAATAAACTCATTGATCAAAGAAAACGACAAATCCAACAAATTCTTAACACAAAACATCCAGAAAATCTGGGACACCATGAAAAGACCAAACCTAATAATAATAGGGATAGAAGAAGGAGAAGAATTCCAGCTCAAAGGCCCAGAAAATATATTCAACAAAATTATAGAAGAAAACTTTCCCAACCTAAAGAAGGATATTCCTATGAAAGCGTACAGAACACCGAATAAACTAGATAAAAAAAAATCCCCTCTCCATATAATAATCAAAACACAAAACATACAGAATAAAGAAAGAATATTAAGAGCTGCAAAGGAAAAAGGTCAAGTAACATATAAAGGTAAACCTATCTGAATTACACCTGACTTCTCAATGGAAACCATGAAAGCCAGAAGATAGATGTGCTACAGACACTAAGAGAACTTGAATGCAAGCCCAGACTACTATTCCAAGCAAAGCTTTCTTTCACCATCGATGGAGAAAACAAGATATTCCAGGATAAAAACAAATTGAAGCAATACATAGCCACAAACCCAGCCTTACAGAAAGTACTAGAAGGAAATCCACAATGAAGGGAAACTAACAACATGCATAATAACACAGACATCTAACAACCCTACACCAGCACAACTCAAAGAAGGGAAACACACAAACTCTACCACCCCCCAAAAAAATTAACTGGATTTAACAACCACTGGTCATTACTATTGCTTAATATCAATGGACTCAATTCACCTATAAAAAGGCACAGGTTAAGAGAATGGATATGAAAACAGGATCCAACATTCTGTTGTTTACAAGAAATACACCTCAACCACAAAGACAGACATTATCTCAGAGTAAAGGGTTGGGAAAAGGTTTTTCAATCAACTGGCCCTAAGAAACAAGCAGGTGTGGCTATACTAATATCAAACAAAATTGAATTCAAACTAAAATCAATCAGAAGAGATGGAGATGGACACTTTATACTCTTAACAGGAATAATCCATCAGGATGAAGTCTCAGTCCTGAATATATATGCCCCTAATATAAAAGCACCCACATATGTAAAAGAAATACTACTAGAACTTAAAGCACACATCAAACCCCACACACAAATTGTAGGAGATTTCAACACTCCTCTCTCACCAAGGACAGGTCAACCAGACAGAAACTTAACAGAGAAATACAAGAACTAACAGATGTATTGAATCAAATGGTCTTAATAGACATCTATAGAACATTCCACCCAAACAGGAAAGAATATACCTTCTTCTCAGCATCTCATGGAACCTTCTCGAAAATTGATCACATACCCAGTAACAAAGCAAACATCCACAGATACAAAAAATTGGAGTAACCACATGTGTCTTATCGGATCACCATGGAGTAAAGTTAGAATTTAACAACAATTCCACTCCCAGAAAGCCTACTAACTCATGGAGACTGAAAAGTCTGTAGTATGAGGAGGAGAGGGCTGTGGTTTTGGTGTTTGGTTAGTTTATGTTTTAAATTATTACACAGAAACTGTATTTATTTAAACACTGTTTGGCCCATAAGTTCTAGTCTCTTTTTGGTTAACTTTTATATATTAAACTATCCCATATCTAGTAATCTGTGTATCACCATGGAGTCATTGCTTACCAGGAAGATTCTAACCTACGTCCATCTCAGGCTGGAGAAACATGGCGTCTGTCACAGTGTCTTTTTTTCCAGTATTTTGTTTTGTCTACTATGTCCAAAGAAAAATGTGACAGATGCCATGCTTCTCCGGCCCAAGATGGACTCATGCCGGTAAGCCACATCCTCGTGGTGACACACAGATTATTAAAAATGGGTTAAACAAATATGTGAGAGTTGGCCAATAAGAGGCTAGAGCTAATGGGCCAGGCAGTATTTCAATAAATACAGTTTCTCTGTAATTATTTCAGCGGCCAGGAGCCAGGCGAAATGACACAGCCTGCGTGCCTCTTACTACACAGTCAACTACTGAACTACCCCTGGGTCAAGGAAGAAATAAAGAAAGAAATTAAAGTCTTCCTTGAATTCAACGAAAATAAAGACACAACATACCCAAACCTATGGGAAACTTTGAAAGCAGTGCTGAGAGGAAAGTTCATAGCACTCAGTGCCCACATAAAGAAAACAGAGAATGCACACATTAGTGACTTAACAGCACCCCTGAAAGCTCTAGAAAAAAAAGAAGCATACTCACCCAGGAGGAGTAGAAGACTGGAAATAATCAAACTGAGGGCTGAAATCAACAAAATGGAGACACAGAAAACAATCCAAAGAGTCAATGAAACAAAGAGCTGGTTCCTTGAGAAAAATCAACAAGATCAACAAACCCCTATCCAAACTAATCAAAAGGCAGAGAGAGAACACTCAAATTAACAAGATCAGAAATGAAAAGGGGGACATAACAACAGACACTGAGGAAATTCAGAGAATCATTAGGTCTTACTACAAAAGCCTATATGCCACAAAATTGGAAAATGTAAAAAAATGGACAGTTTTTTAGGTAAATGCCATATACCAAAATTAAATCAAGACCAGGTGAACAATTTAAATAGACCTATAAGTCACGAGGAAACAGAAGTTGTCATTAAAAACCTCCCAATCAAAAAATGTCCAGGACCAGATGGTTTTAATGCAGAATTCTACCAGAACGTCCAAGAAGAGCTAATACCTATACTCCTTAAGGTGTTTCGCATAATTGAAACAGAAGGGTCATTGCCAAACTCTTTTTATGAAGCTACAGTTACCCTGATATCAAAACCACACAAAGAGGCAACCAAGAAAGAGAATTACAGACCAATCTCACCCGGAGTTCTTCATTTCCTTCTTTGTATCTTCACCTCAACATCCGGTTACTATACAATCTACAGAAATAGAGTAGAATTCATACATAATATGAACTCAAGTTCATTTTTTGATTAGCAAAAACTACATGATTAATGTTACCTGCTTTATTACTACTATCTAGAAGGCAGTTTTCACAAGACTCTCTAGTTCTTATTTATTATCATTATTATGTGTTGGTGCTTTGTGTTTGTGCATGTGTCAGATCTAAAATGAGTTACAGATGGTTGAGAGCCTGCCTCCTTGTCAGTGCTGGAATTCTAACCACTGGTCCTCCAGAAGAGCAACCAGTGCTCTTAACAACTGAACAACTTTCTCCAAGCCCTAGTTCATAATTATTCATTTGTATAATTTCCCAAGCTAGAAAATGAGAAACAAAAGACAGAAGCCCCTTTATTCTCTAGCTTACTAATTCTAATGCCTGACACACATTAAATATTAAGAAGTGCTAATTTAATGAACAATACATGTCAGTTCTAGAATAATATTGTTTTCTTTAAAATTTGCAGAGATGAAAAATCTGACTGCTTTCCCTGCTTTTTGATTTGGTTCGAATTTGAGGAAGTCTTTAGCAAGTGTTCTATGGCAAACACTGTATAAATTATTATACTGGAGATGAAACAAACGTGGACATTATTTTTTTTTCAGGAAGGGGAGATGAAACCAAACTTTCTGTCAATATGCAGTCTGCTGTGACTTAATACAGAACTTCACATTCACCTGGCTCTGGCCTTAACGTAAAGAAACTTACCAGATTCCTTAGCAAAGTAACAACAGCCCAACACTTGAACCAAGGAAGCTAGGAGCCCCTTGGGAGGTGAAAATGCAAGCGTAGCCCCCTCACAAGTTCCTGTCCAGCCAAATGTCGAAGCACCACAGTTTCCCCATACTGTAGAATGGCCAGTATCATCTGGGTGTCCTCAAAACAGGGCAGCGTTAGTGAGGAGCTGACAACAGTCACCAGCAGGAAAAAAAAAAAAAAAAAGAAGAGAAGCTCCCGACTGAGGGCTGGCAGCTGAGTCCGAACTGTAACGTCTACTTCACCGGCACTGCTCTATGGGCGCCGCCGCCCACCCCGCACCCACACCCCCGGCCCTACCCCTCGACGGTGGACTCCGCGGCAGCCAGAACTCACCTCGCCGGGCCGCTTCGCTCTAGGGCCGACTCCCAGGGCCGCCCCACCGGCGTCGGTTCTCGGACCTTCGCATTTGCGTCCAACCGCGAGGATGCTGCGGCCAACTCAAGGCAAGGCGATCCAAGCGCGGGCTTCCGTAGGCCACCGACCCCACGACCCCGACGTCCATGGGCTGCGCGCCCGGGAGCGGTGGCCCAGGCCCTCGTGGAGCGGAGGCGGCGTCGCCCAGCTCTCGGGAAGGAGGCGGCGGTTGGGTCTCCTACCTTGTGGTCCCGCCGCCGCCTCCTTCTCTTCCTCCCGCACCTGTTCTCCAAGGGCAGAGGAGGTTGTGACGGCGGCTGGAGGACGCGGCGACGGAGGATGGAAGAAGAGGCGGCGGCGTGCGTAGCCTGGACCCCCGAGGGCCGCTGTTGCTGGTCCTGTGCGGTCTCCTGGAGGCGTCCGGTAGCGGCCGGGCGCTGCCCCGGCTCAGCGACGACGTCGCCTTCCGCATCAACTGGCCCGGCACCGAGTTCTCTCTGGTCAGTGCCCTCGCTAGCCGCAGCCTCCTCCCCTCGTTCCGGCGCGAAGCTTTCAGCCCAGTCCTCAGTTTTCCTAGCTTTCCCTTCAGGTCCTTTTTTGTTTGTTTGTTTTAATCTTCCCCAAGCCTAAGTGTCTCGTTCGTTAATTCATTCAGCACACTGTGTGGATGTGGCCTCCATACTAAAAACTAGGAGATCCAGAGATCACTTCCCCTCCCTCCTTTAAATTCCTTTGCAGGAGACCTGGCTGCCCAACAGCCCCCCTCTGCCGAGGAAGTCTTACCAGCCTACCCACCATACCAGCCTACCCACACAGCCCTCCAGCAGACAGGAGCCCCATCTCTGTTGATCCTTTCTCACCAATACACACTTACAAATAAGCATCTGTGAATGTTTTCCCATCGAAGGCATTCGACGGGGCTGTTTGGCTTGGAAGACGTTAGTGAACTTGTATGTGGAATACGACTAGCTGTGCAGAATACATTAGATGTTTTAATGTATTCCGACTGCTCTTTAAAACCCTAGAAAGTGAAGTTTTTTTTTTAAGGATCTTACTATCTTTTATTAATGGTGTGTATTGTGTGAAAGGGGTTCTGTGCACTTGAGTACAAGCGACCTGGGCTGGTGGTTGCCAGGGCTGGGAACTACACTCAGTTCTCTACGAGGTGTAAGGTGTAATGCCCCTTCTTAATTGCTGCACCAGCCCTTGAATGTGAGATTTTATACGGTGCGGAATTATATGCATAATTCTATGTATAAATAATTGCATGAGAGTGAAAATTCTGTTTGAGAGAGTATAGTGTTGAAAAGTCTTAATCCATGTAGAGCTACTGCAGAATTTATCTTAAAAGGTGATTTTGAGGACTAAAAATAGCTCAGCAGTTACACACACTTCCTGCTTTTCCAGAAGCTCCAGGTTTGATTCCCAGCCCCCAAATGCGATCTCTCACAACATCTCCAGGGGATGCACAGCACGCATGTGTCTAACTGCACACATACACATGTTTAAAGAGAAGAATAAAATATTTTTTTGAATTGTGCTTTTAACAATACCACAGTCTCATTTATTTCAGATTGGCATCATAGCAAAAGGAAAGGTTTTCTCTTTTGTTTTTAAATTACATTCCAATTACTATGATGCCAAGACAATATGAACCAAGTTAGGCACCAAAAGTTTAGGTCAGTGGCAAAGCACTGGCCTACGGCACAGGCCTTCAGTTGGACAGCACCACAAAATTACTAAGTTATGGTATTACCATTACCACATCGCTTACTATTTCCTTGGGTTTTACTTATGCTGTATTATATACTCCATTTTTTCTCTACCTTTCTGTTACATTCTGACCATATTCTTGAATTTAAGCAAACATTTCTCTGGAAAGTCAGGACTATTTTGTGTTAATGCCATGATCTACTGATAATTTCATTTTATTTTTATTTTCACTGATCTCCAGTGTATATGTGTATATATATATATATATATATACATATATGTATATTTATACAGTGTATACACTGTATAAAATATTACCGGCCTGAGGAGACGTCAGACATACTTGAAAACGTGGGAGTTTTAGGCTATTTGTTTATTTACTTTTCTTTTTGTTTATATGAATTATTTTGAGAAAAATCCAGATACTTGCTCTGAATTGGGAAAGAGCCATATCTTTGTACAAAAGTAAGCTTTCAATAAAAGGTCTTTGAAAGTTTTAAATAGTTCTGTAATCTTAACACTTCCCCTCCATGCTTTATTTAATTAAAATAACTGCCCTCTTCACATAGTGGCTGGTTATTTTTCTGGGTCAGTTGGTTGGACAATTGTAAATAAGTCGGCAGTTGTGTGAATTAAGATCCCTTAATGTAGATATCTTCTCCAATATCCACCTTTCCCCCATCTCCACCCTCCCACTCCCCCAAGCTCTCCCCAGTCCTTCCCTTCTCTCTTCTCCTTCCCTCTCCCCCCTTCCCCCACCCCCCTACCCACACCTCTATTCCCGCCCCTGAGCTTCCAACTTTTGCCTAGTAATCTTGTTTGCTTCCAATTTCCAGGAGGATCTGTATATGCTTTCTTTGGGTTCACCTTGCTATTCGTCTTCTCTGGGCTTGTGAGCTATAAGCTTAGTGTCCTTTGTTTTATGGCTAGAGTCCACTAATGAGTAAGTACATACCATAGTCATCTTTCTGGGTTTGGGTTACCTCACTGAGTATAGTGTTTTCTATTTCCATCCATTTGTATGCAAAATTCAAGATGTCATTTTTTTTTTACTGCTGAGTAGTATTCTAATGTGTATATATTCCACTTTCTTGATCCATTCTTCCATTGAGGGACACCTCGGTTGTTTCCAGGTTCTGGCTATTACAAACAATGCTGCTATAAACATAGTTGCACAAATGCTTTTGTAGTATGATTGGACTTCTCCTGGGTATATTCCCAAGAGTGGTATTACTAGATCCTGAGGTAGGTTGATTCCCGATTTCCTGAGAAACCGCCACACTGATTTCCAAAGAGGTTGCACAAGTTTGCATTCCCACCAGCAACGGATGAGAGTTCCCCTTACTCCACATCCTCTCCAGCATAGGCTTTCATTGGTGTTTTTGATTTTAGCCATTCTGACAGGTATAAGATGGTATCTCAATGTTGTTTTGATTTGCATTTCCCTGATGGCTAAGGAAGTTGAAAATGACCTTAAGTATCTTTTGGCCATTCGAACATCCTCTGTTGAGAATTCTCTATTCAGATCCTTACCCCATTTTTTAATTGGGGTATTTAGAATTTTAATGTCTAGTTTCTTGAGTTCTTTGTATATTTTGGAGATCAGACCTTTGTCTGATGTGGGGTCAGTGAAGATCTTCTCCCATTCAGTAGGATACCTTTTTGTCTTAATGACGGTTTCTTTTGCTTTACAGAAGCTTCTCAGTTTCAGGAGGTCCCATTTGTTCATTGTTGCTCTTACTGTCTGTGCCATTGGGGATTTACACAAGAAGTGGTCTCTGGTGCCCATGTATTGCAGGCTACTTCCCACTTTCTCTTCTATGAGGTTCAGTGTCGTCGGATTTATATTGAGGTCTTTAATCCATTTGGACTTGAGTTTTGTGCATGGTGATAGATAAGGGTCTAATTTCATTCTCCTACAGGTTGACATCCAGTTATGCCAGCACCATTTGTTAAAAATGCTTTCATTCTTCCATTGTATAATTTTAGCCTCTTTGTCAAATATGAGGTGTTGATAGGTTTGTGGATTAATATCCGGGTCTTCAATTCAATTCCATTGGTCAACGTCTCTGTTTTTATGCCAATACCAAGCTGTTTTCATTACTGTAGCTCTGTAATAGAGTTTGAACTCAGGGATGGTAATGCCTCCAGGAGTTCCTTTATTGTATAGGATTGTTTTGGCTATCCTGGGCTTTTTGTTTTTCCATATAAAGTTAGTTATTGTTCTCTCAAGGTCTATGAAGAATTTTGTTGGGATTTTGATGGGGATTGCATTGAATCTATAGATTGCCTTTGGTAGAATTGCCATTTTTACTGTGTTGATCCTACCAATCCAGGAGCATGGGAGATCCTTCCATTTTCTTGTATCCTCTTCGATTTCTATCTTCAAGGTCTTAAAGTTCTTGTCAAGTAGATCTTTCACTTCCTTGGTTAGTGTTACCCCAAGATACTTTATGCTATTTGTGGCTATCGTGAAAGGTGATGTTTCTCTTGATTTCCCTCTCTGTTTCTTTATCCTTTGTTTATAGGAGGGCTACTGATTTTTTTGAGTTGATCTTGTATCCTGCCACTTCACTGAAGGTATTTATCAGCTGTAGAAGTTCTTCTGTAGAGTTTTTGGCGTCACTTATGTACACTATCATATCATCTGCAAATAACGAAAGTTTGACTTCTTCCTTTCCAATTCGAATCCCCATGATCTCCTTATTTTGTCTTATAGCTATTGCTAGAACTTCAAGCACTGTATTAAAGATATATGGGGAGAGTGGACAGCCCTGTCTTGTTCCTGATTTTAGTGGAATCGCTTTGAGTTTCTCTCTGTTTAATTTGATGTTAGCTGTCAGCTTGCTATATATTGCTTTTATTATACTTAGATATGATCCTTGTATCCGTACTCTGTCCAAGACCTTTATCATAAAGGGGTGTTGAATTTTGTCAAATGCTTTTTCAGCATCTAATGAAATGATCATATGGTTTTTTTTTCTTTCAGTTTATTTATGTGATGGATTACATTGATAGATTTTCGTATGTTGAAGAAGCCCTGCATCTCTGGGATGAAGCCTACTTGATCATAATGGATGAGTTTTTTAATGTGTTCTTGAATTCGGTTTGCCAGTATTTTATGAAGAATTTTTGCATCAATGTTCATAAGTGAGATTGGTCTATAATTCTCTTTCTTGGTTGCGTCTTTGTGTGGTTTTGGTATCAGGGTGGTTGTAGCTTCATAAAAAGAGTTTGGCAAGGACCCTTCTGTTTCTATTATGTGAAACACATTAAGGAGTATAGGTATTAGCTCTTCTTGGAAGTTCTGGTAGAATTCTGCATTAAAACCATCTGGTCCTGGGCTTTTTTTGGTTGGGAGGTTTTTGATGACAGCTTCTATTTCCTCGCGACTTATAGGTCTATTTAAAATTTTCACCCTGTCTTGATTTAATTTCGGTATGTGTTATTTATCTTAAAAACTGTCCATTTCTTGTACATTTTCCAATTTTGTGGCATACAGGCTTTTTTAGTACGACCTAATGATTCTTTGAATTTCCTCAGTGTCTGTTGTGTTCCCAACCCTTTACTCTGAGATAATGTCAGTCTTTGTAGTTGAGGTGTGTTTCTTGTAAACAACAGAATGTCGGATCCTGTTTTTGTATCCATTCTCTTAACCTGTGCCTGTTTATAGGTGAGTTGAGTCCATTGATATTAAGCGTCAAAGGCATACTCAATATAAAAATTGCATCATTTTTAGAAGTATTGTCCTGCTAATATTAATAAGGAGACCTGAAAGGAGCATTCATACAGCACCATCTGTAGGGACAGGGGCATATTTCAGTTGTCTAATGCTAAATAGAAAAATCAGACTTCACTCAACTCTAGAATAAGAGGGCAGCTTTGTTTCTAAGAATCAGTAATAGCCAATAATATTCTATTAATTAGATATTTTTCCTTCTTAATATCTGGGTTATTTTTAGACCACAGATGAAATAAAGACCTCAGAATCCTGCCATGTGAGTTTTAACAATAGCTTTATCTAAACCTTGAGTCAAGAAAAATCAAACATCATCAAAACAGTTGTCTGAGAGACTGGAAATTAGCCTTGAGTGGGAGGTATTATGGTGTTGCTGTCATAATATGCAGCACAGGCTGTATTCTGCAGGAGGCAGAACTTCATCTCTTGCCAGTAACCTGTGTTTGGTTAGATCATCTGGACCCATCTCTAATTGACCCTTAAGAGGAACTTGATGAAGGTGGACTTCATTAGAATGGATTAGGAAGACTAACTCATTCCTCATATTCAAAGTCTTATTTGATGTTGGTAGGTATAAAGTTAAATATTGAAAATCAGGCAGAAATTCTGGTAGTTCAATTTAACAAAGATTTTCCAAAATTTTATGCTCTGTGTAGTTTTTTTAAATAGTGTGACCTTTGTTTCTCAAAATCTGTTTTAGATTTTGTTTTGGTCATGGCTAAGTATACACATGTTTTTCCAGAGTATCTTTTAATGTATTTTGTGTTCAAATGTATTACAAAAATCCAGTTTTCCATAAGCTAGCATTGAGGTTTCATTTCTGAAGCCCTACAATTCAGTACGGATGGCCCCTCTCTGGCTGGTGAATTGTTGACTTTACAGGAATGAAAAAGTGCCAAGCATCCCATAGAAACTGCACTTTGAACTTCATCTTTTCCTAAGCTAGCAATACACAGTATGCTAGTCTCTTGGAGCCTGGTGATACTGAGAAGTGACAGTGAGCTGTCACTGCTAGCCAGTCATGTGGCCACAAGGATTATTGCAGGAGGCAAGAGTGCTCACAGATAAGCAAGATAAGCAGTGGAGGAACTAGGAATGCTAAACATGCAGAGTTGTCTCTTTAATGGAAGGGATGTGTAGACCAGAAGGGGGGGTGGATGTTGTTAATAACCTGTTGACCTTTGCTCCCTGTAGGGTGAGGCCTCACTGAAAACCCTCAGAATGTTTATTCCAGGCTCCCTCTCCCTAGACCTTTATCGACTTTGTTTCTCAATAGAACCTATTCTTCGGGGAGGTGTCATGTATATTTTATAGCCTGGTGAGGTCTATACTACCTTGGCCAGAGACCATACCAGATTATTGGAAGATTCACAGCCAATCCCCCATCAA
The DNA here is from genome assembly GCA_004026605.1 of Ondatra zibethicus. Lineage (NCBI taxonomy): Eukaryota > Metazoa > Chordata > Mammalia > Rodentia > Cricetidae > Ondatra > Ondatra zibethicus. Next base: position 21,734 of record PVIU01010125.1, read on the forward strand.
CATACCTCTTTAAAGGTCCTCCTCATTCATACCTAATAGTTCCACCAAGTGGGAGTAAGTATTCAGACATTAGTTTATGGGGATCGTGCTCATTCTGATTACCCCAGTGGGATGGGCAGGTGGCTCAAGGGTTGTGAGCACTTCCTGCTCTTCCAGAAGACCAGAGTTTAGTTTCCAGTACCCATCCAGAGTGGCCCACAACTGCAGCTCCAGGCATTCACTGTTGTCTTCTGACTTCCAAAAGCATACACATTACGTATGCTCACCCAGACTCGTACACATTCAATAAATAATAAATCTTCGTGGGGAGAAAGAAGCCTCTGGTTCTTATTTGTTTCTGTTTTTGAGACAGGATCTTGCTCTGAAGCCCAAACTATGCAGCCTGAGCTGGCCTCAGACTTAAAATGATCTTCCTGCCTTTACCTCCCCATTGATGGGATTATAGATATGAGTCACCATATATAGCTAAGTCTTTGGTTTTGAAATTGGTTAGTGATTATTCTGGTTTGGGTCTATAGTGACCCCAAAAGGTCACTATATTAAAGGGTTGCTGTAGCATGAGGGCCGGGCTGCTTGTTGGGGTTTTTGTCCCACCCGGTCCCCCAGCCGTTTAGTCCCAGAGAAAAATCACACAGTCTATGTTAGGTTATAAACTGATTGGCCCATTAGCTCAGGCTTCTTATTAGCTCTTGTAGCTTGTATTAACCCATTATCCTTATCTATGTTAGCCACGTGGCTCAGTACCTTTCTCAGTGGGGCAGGTCAGTCACATCCTGCTTCTTCGGTGGTCTGGAAGGAATGCCGAGAGAGCTTCCTGCTTCCCAGAATTCTCCTATTCTCCTTGCTCTGCCTCTACTTCCTGTCTGCTTGACCTACCTATACATCCTGGCTAATGGCCAATCAGTGTTTATTTAAATCATGATTGACAGAATACAGACAATTCTCCCGCACCAGGTTGCTCTCTAGTTTGTGGTGCTTTTGGAAAGTTTTAGGAGATGGATAGACTTTCCTGCAGCTCAAGTAGAATCGCTGTTTGAAATCCCAGCAGCAGCTTTTGCAGATTGACCCTTTATCCCAGCAGACACACCTTAGGAAGGGTTGACCAGCAGCTGTGTCACAACCCCTCCATCGGGTGGGAGCTGCGATCCCCAGGGGAGCAGCAGGCGGGTGCCTGGGGCTAGCCGTGCTGTTTGCTAGCCTCTGAAAGCTTCTGGGTTTCTGTTACCCTGGAATTTGGATCTTGCTCTGTGTATGGAATTGATTTCGCTACATTTAACTTCTTGAGACTCATTTTTCCTCTAGTTTCTTAACAAGTATTAGGGCAGATTTTACCACAGGATCTATCCTGACACCATTCCATTGATTCCAGTCGCGACTCAGAAACAGCGCCATCTGCTGGTTAACAGGTAAAATGGCAGGTTTTGTTTTTAATGGGACTCTAGCCGCGACTTTTACTGCCACTATGGAAGAAATCACATGAGGCCTCTATAACCTTGGAGGTACCTCAATTTACCGGTTACTAGGTCTCACTTTTCTCCATATTATATCATTATGGAAGTATATGACATTGATTGATAGGATTAATACCATGATAGGCAAAATTGACTCCTTATCTAAGGGTACTAGGAACTTACCTGAAAGGGTCCAGGCTCTTGAATTTGACTTTCAGAAGTTATCACAGAGTTTTGATAAGGTAACAGACAGAATATACCTCCAGGATGGCAACTTACATGATATCTGGGAGCAGTTCAAGGAGGAGATGTTACCTTTGAAAGGAAACATTAAGACTTTGGAATCACAGGTGCAGAATGGGAACCAGAAAATTGATACCATAGGGAAATCACTAGAAACCTTTCAGGTCAGGAGATTCAGGCCTTAAGTGAGACAGTGATTAAGAGATTTGAAATGATTGAGGATATCATCGGAGTTGATGAACTGGGTGAGAAGACACAAGGGCAGGATACAATGCCACCACCAGCTGTCAGAACTGGTTTACCTAGGGTTTTAGCGACATACCCTGTAATTTATTCTGACAAAGCATCAACTTCTTTTTTTTTTTTTTTGTTTTTAAAGACAGGGTTTCTCTGTGGCTTTGGAGCCTATTCTGTAACTAGCTATTGTAGACCAGGCTGGTCTCGAACTCACAGAGATCCGCCTGCCTCTGCCTCCCGAGTGCTGGGATTAAAGGCGTGCGCCACCACCGCCTGGCCAAAGCATCAACTTCTAAAGGCTCAAAGGGAGCCAGAGAAGCTAGATAGACCCGAAGTAGAAATGAATGACCTAAAGGAAATTAAGCAAGCCATCGTTAATTATGACTTTCACTCTACCTTTGTTAAGGAAATGATAAGGACTTGGGCTTCTAATATCAGGGATATCCCTCATGATTTCTCCCAGTTAGCATCCGCGGTGTTAGAAGATGGACCTTCCTTGATGTTTGGAGTTTATTTCAGAGAAGAATCCAAACATATGGAACAGCAAGGAAGGGCAAAAGGTGTGGAGGTTTCCCGGGATCAAATTCTTGGCGTAGGAGCTTATGCTGAGCCACAGGTCCAACCTCTTTATGATGAAGAAGTATTGTCCCTATGCCCCAAAGCAGCTTTGAACACCTGGAATAGGAGATCATAAGAGGGAAAAAAGGTAGAGTCATATACCAGGGTGGTGTATTTGAGTTGCTTTTATTGGTTAATAAAGAATCTGCCTTGGCCTTCTGATAGGGCAGGACTTAGATAGACAGGATAAAGAGAAGAGAATGCTGGGAAGGGGACAGAGCCAGAGAGAGAGCTGCCGCCATGAAACCTGCCAGGTCACACATGCTGAATCTTTCCCGGTAAGCCACGACTCATGGTGACACAGAGATTATTAGAAATGGGTTAAACAAATATGTGAGAGTTAGCCAATAAGGGGCTGGAGATAATGGGCCAGGCAGTATTTAAATGACTACAGTTTCCGTGTAATTATTTCGGGTACGCACCGGGAGCAGCGTGGGACAGAACAAGGGGCCCGGCGCCGGGAACGCAGCCCGAACCCCTCATTACAACACCAGGGTTAGGCAGGGACAGGGAGAAACCTATATTAACTTTTTGCAAAGATTAATTAACGCTCTGAACATAGGAGTAACAGACCCAGAAGCTAGATGACTAATTCTTGAATTGCTGGCTTTTGAAAATGCAAACTTAGACTGCAAAAAGATAATTGGGCCTTTAAGGTCTAGATCAGCACCTATGGATGAATGGATCCAACATACCATGAATTTTCAGACCGTTAATTACGATGATGAATCCTGGGTAGGAGAAGCAATTTCCAAACCGATGAGGAGACACCAACCTGCCAAATGTTTTAATTGTGGTAAATTAGGACACCTGAAAAGGGATTGCAGGCAAGGAATTTCTAGGAATAACACTTCATCTGGGAATGGCAGGAATAGGAAACCTTGGCCTTCAGATATATGTAGGAGGTGTGGTAAAGGAAGACATTGGACCAATGAATGCAGCTCAACAACAGACAGACAAGGCAACCCGATAACATTGGGAAACTCCCTGGGGGGGCCTCTTGCAGGCCCCCAAGCCCAAAGTGGCCCAGTCATTTTCAGTAACCGTGGAGGACATGTCACACCAGGAAAGCTAAAAACTCTAGAAGCTTCTGTGCAAGACCATAAGGTTCTAAATTATGGCCCAAATTTGGAGGATAAGTCAGAAATTCAATTAGGCAATAAGAAGCGTATATTTTAGCAAACTTCTATAAGTGATCAGAGACCAAAGCTGAGAGTGCATATAAATGGCATTGTGATTGTTGGCTTGATAGACATAGGAGCAGATGTATCATCACTCCAGAATCTTGGCATCCAAATTGGCCTCTTCAAGAGGCAGATGTTCAATTACTAGGAATTGGAACCATATCTCGAGTTAAACAAAGCACACGATGGGTTAACTGTATTGGGCCAGAAGGTCAAAGAGGAAAGGTAAGGCCATATGTAGCTGATATTGCAATAAATTTATGGGGCCATGACCTGCTACAGCAATGGAATACCCAGATTAACATTCCTGCAGCCCCAGGAACTCAAAATTCTGGGAAGGCTGTAATGAGGTACTATGCACAAAAGTCACCAGACATTCAGGCTGTACAAGAACATAAAGCAACTAACAACCATTTAGAGGTACCAACAGCCCTACCTTTAAAATGGCTAACTGAGAACCCAATATGGATTAAGCAATGGCCTTTAGCTGAAGATAAATTGCAGGCTTTAGAACAATTGGTACAGGAGCAAGTAGATGCTCAACATATTGAGGAGTCAACTAGCCCTTGGAATTCTCCTGTGTTTGTTGAAAAAAAAGAAATCTGGTAAATGGAGAATGGTGACAGATCTAAGGGCTGTCTACGAGGTAATTCAACCTAGGGGCCCTCTACAGTCTGGAATTCCTCTGCCTTCTCTATTACCCAAAGGATGGCCTCTTCTAGTTATTGATTTAAAGGATTGCTTCTTTACTATACCTTTACAAGAAAAGGATAGAGAAAAATTTACCTTCACAGTGCCTACTTCTAATAACTCTCAGGCTACTAAGAGATACCAGTGGACTGTCCTCCCACAGGGAATGCTCAATAGTCCCAGACTGTGTCAATGCTTTGTAAGTCAGCCATTAGAAATAATACATAAGCAATTCCCTATGTGTATAATTTACCATTACATGAATGACATTTTGCAATCCAATTCAAACATAGATACTTTATAAAGAATGTCTGAGGAAGTAAAGATAATTTTGCCTAAATGGGGATTACAAATTGCCCCTGAAAAGATTCAAAGAGGAGATTCTGTTAATTACCTAGGTTACAGAATAGGTTTACAGAAAATTAGGACACAAAAGGCACAAATTAGGAGAGACCAATTACAGACTCTTAATGACTTTCAAAGATTGTTAGGAGACATTTCCAGTCTATGACTAGCTGTTGGGATAACACCTGATTTAATAATTCATTTAAACAAAACCCTAGATGCTGATAAAGATTTGAATAGTCCCAGAGAATTAACAGCTGAAGCAGAAAAGGAACTGACAATGATTGAGGAAAAACTACAGGAGGCACATGTGGATAGGGTGAATCCAAATCTTAGTTGTATTCTAGTCATATTGCCTTCCAGAATTTCTCCTACAGGAATTTTAATGAAGAGGGAAAATATTATTTTAGAATGGATCTTTTTACCATACAAACCAAGTAAAAAATTAAAAACTTATGTGGAAAAAGTCTCTGAATTAATTATAAAAGGTAAACTGAGACTTCGTCAGCTAGCAGGTAGAGATCCAGCAGAAATTATAGTGCCTTTCACTACTGATGAAATAAAAAGGTTATGGGAAGACAATGAACCACGGCAAAGAGCTTGTGCTAATTTTCTGGGAGAAATTAATAGCAACTATCCCAAAAGCGGTAGACTTAACCTTATTAAGAGAACTTCTTGGATTCTTCCTCGAATTGTACGTGATGCTCCAATAACTGGAGCCCATACATTTTATACATTTTTTAAATCAGGAAAGGCAGGTTACAAATCAGACAAATTAAGTAAGGTGGAACAAAGCCCTTATACTTCTGTCCAGAAGGCAGAATTATATGCCATTCTTATGGTGCTAAGGTATTTTAAAGAGTCTCTTAATATAGTCACTGATTCACAATATGCAGAAAGAGTTATCTTGCATATTGAAACCACTGAATTTATACCAGATGATACAGAATTGACTTCATTGTTTATACAGGTACAAGACATTATCAGGAATAGGCTTTGTCCAATGTACATAACACACATCCTATCCCATACAGGTCTGCCAGGTTCTCTAGCACAAGGAAATGCAGAAATTGATCAATTATTGATTGGAAGCATGTTGCAGGCCTCAGAATTTCATAAAAAAAATCACGTCAATAGCAAAGGTTTAAAGAAAGAATTTTCAAGACCCAGTAATAGCACTTTTGGGTATATACCCAAAAGATGCTCAATCGTGCCACAAGGACATGTGTTC
>PVIU01010125.1:27832-72038 GCA_004026605.1 Ondatra zibethicus
TGAGTGAAGTAACCCAGACACAGAAAGACAATTATCACATGTACTCACTCATAGGTGGTTTTTAAACATAAGGCAAAGAAAACCATCTTACAAACCACAATCCCAGAGAATTGAGACAACAATACAGACACTAAGAGAGACTTACATAGATATAATCTACGTGGGAAGTAGAAAGTATAAAAAGACAAGATCTCCTGAACAAATTGGGAGCATGGAGACCTTGGGGGAGGGTTGAGAGAGGGAGGGGTGTGGCAGGGAGGGGAGCAGAGAAAAATTTTAAAAAAAAAGAGTTTTCCATTACATGGCAACAAGCTAAGGAGATTATAAAGAGATGCCCTACTTGCTCTTTATTTAACCAAACACCGCTACCTGCAGGGACCAACCTGAAGGGTACTCGAATGAAATCTGGCAGATGGATGTGTTCCACTTTGCAGAATTTGGAAAATTAAAATATGTACATCACACCATTGACACTTATTCAGGCTTTCAGTGGGCAACTGCTTTAAGCTTAGGAAAAGCTGATTCAGTAATCACACATTTATTAGAAGTTATGGCCATCATGGGTATACCTGTACAAATAAAAACAGATAATGGTCCAGCTTATGTCTCTAGGAAAATGAAACAATTTTTTGCTTATTATAATATTAAGCATGTTATAGGTATACCATACCATCCTACAGGTCAAGCAGTCATAGAAAGATCAAATCAAACTATAAAGGATATGTTAAATAAACAGAAAGGGGTGGAAAATGCCCCCAGAAATAGATTACATAATGCCTTATTAACCTTGAATTTTCTTAATGTTAATGAGAAAGGGACAGCAGCAGCAGAAAGACATTGAATAATGGAAAAATATGATGACCTAAATCAACCGGTTTATTTCAAGGATGTGCTGACCTCGCAATGGAAGCCAGGAGATGTGCTACGTTGGGGCAGGGGTTTTGCTCTTGTTTCCACAGGAGAAGAAAAATTGTGGATACCATCAAAATTAATAAAGGTTCAATTTGAAGGGGAGAAACCTCTTGGAAAGGAGAAATGACAACTCATCCACAATGATGATTATCATACAGGTGGTAAGAAAAACTTATAGGATGGGGGCAGGGTTCTGTTCTAATCCCCACAGGAAAACACTCATCTTTGAAAAATTCAAGGGACCATGGATGTTTGAATACTGACAGTTGGAAAAATAACTACCCAATAGTGACTATCAAGAAAACCAAATAGGTTCTGTAAGTATAAAAAGCTAAGATGTGTGTGTGTGTGTGTGTGTGTGTGTGTGTGTATTTATATTTCTAAATTCATAGAGCTGGTTTTGAAGTTGGACTTTGGCTCAGTCCCTCTCTAATTCCAAGCCTGTTGTTAAGAGAAAAACCCAGAGTTTCTGGAGATTCTGTCTCATGTTAAGAGCCATGATATGGGACAGAAAGAAAAATGAATTTAGAAAACATCTTTGATTTTCTTCATGTCTATCATACCTTTCATTGAATATATGTATAATTAATGTTTAAGTTTTCCACAATGAACAATGAATTTTCCTGCAGTAATCTTTGACATTTCCAGGAAGAAGATGGGGCTCCATAACAACAACTCCACCTGGTTAATATGACGTCATGACACTGATAGCACTACTATAAGACCTGTTTTGGGTACCAGCTGCACAAGACGGTTCCAACTTGGTTAGCTGAAATGGTGCACATCTTTTACAACATTCTGGCCAGACCTCCAAAAAATACTCAGAGACTATTTGCAATCTTACCAGACATTAATCTTGAAGTTTAACCATCACTTTACTTTCACAGGATCCCCTAGAAAGAACGTTGCCCCCATGACAGCTGGAAGTAATTCTAGAGGACAACGTCCCCTCTCCCAGCACAGTTTGTCCTCAGGCTTAGGGACATCATTTAGGGGTTGATTAGAATTAGTGTATGGTTGAGGGTTGGGGAGGAATTTTATAGGCTCAGGGATCTTTTTAGCAAAAAAAAAAAAGAGGGATAATTGGATGATGGGATAATAGATTGATATTTGTGAGTTATTGTTTATAGATAATTACATTGGCATAGATTCTTGTATATGGATACAAAGTTAAGTTATATTGAATATGGTATGCATGCATGTTTCTACCTCTGTTTAAAACATTTTTATGTATTGATATATATATATATTGATATATATTTACCATATTGCAGTGTGCATTTCTACCTCTGATTAAGATACTTATATATTGTTTATGTATTGATATTTATATATTGTTACCATATTGCAATGTATACTTGTACATTGTTTACATTTGGAGGGTCATTGTCCTCATTTATTGCACAGTTGTTTATTCTCTTAGTCTTTAAGTTAGATAGGTATTAAGAATTTTAGATAAATAGTCATGTATGTTTGTCATATTTATAGAGATGATATTCTGTATAAACAATCTTCAACCTCTTCAAAGAGATGTAGAAAATGGCATTTAATCTAACTTAGAGTTCTGTGGTAATGAGATACAATCACTCCTAGCAACACCGATCCATTCCCAAGAGATTGTTGAGCACCAAAGACACTCCACTTGGAGCTTGTCTTCTTCTTGGCAAAACCAGCCTCTGTGCAAGGAACTGCCCATACCTCAACTACTGACAAAATACATAGTGTCCGGAAATGCATAAGCAAAACTGTCAAATCCTGCCAAGACAGGGTAAGATGGTTTTGAAAATTTTCTTGCCTTTAAAAAATAATCTGTCAGTTTTTCTAGGCTTTAGCCAAAGTTGGTTGCTTCAACGTTGCAAATGTGACTTTGGGTGATTGCCCAGGTAGCCAGTTGTCTCTGTGATTTGTTGCATATTTTGGAAGTTGTTTTTGATTGCACTTCCTAATTTCTCAGGTAATGTTATTTTCCTTCTCAGATCTTCGATGGGGTTGAAGACTAGACAAATGTAGTTACTTTCCTCTCATGACTTGGCCAAGTTATTTATTATACAAGATTTAAGCTAGTTAGAATAGGATATTTGTTTTTACTGTATATAATTTTGTAGTAGGTTTAGAACTCTCTTATTTAAACAAAAGGGGGAGGTGCTGCGGGAGCTCTTTCTGCTCCTTCAGCCAATAGCCTTTAAGATACCAGCCCACAGGGGCGTGGTTTCTTTCATTTTAAAAAGTGGCAGCAGCCCTCTGCTCTCTCTCTTGCTTCCTGCTCCCATTCCGACTACTAGCCTCTCTGTTTCCTGTTTGTGATGAGAGGACTGTGGTGTAGGATGGTGTTCTGTAAGTTTTTTCCCCTCCAATAAATAACCCCTTTTAATCAAACTGGTGTGGGATCATTTTGCTGCTTTAGTCAGTAATTGTGGATTATACAAGGGCCTGATGATCAAGTCCCTGCTTTTCTTATTCTATTGGGTCCAGAAAAAAAATCATCATATTTTCCCTGCTTGTTTTTGTTTACTTATTCCCATGTGTTGTATATAACCATATATAGGCCTATAGGAGTTTTTCTTCAGAATGTAAAAGATTTGTTATAACTCAACATGAGAATGACAGCCCAGTGACACAGAGGGCAATGGATCTCAACAGATATTTTGTTAGTATTCAGGCACACCTGGCACAGCATGTCACACCCTATGCCTGCATGCATAACAAATGGTACCTTGTACCTTTAAGAGATGCTCTGCCCACTCCCAGTCTCTCTAGTGTGCTCTCTCTCTCTCTCTCTGCTTTTCTCTTTCTCTCCTTCCCTCTCTTCTTCTCTTCCCTCCCTTTTTTTCTATTTTTTCCCCACTAAGGCAAGATGGTCTCAGCCTCTTTTTCTTCTTCCACCTTCCTCCCCCTCGCTTCCTCACATCTCTTTCTCCCCTCTCCAGTCCCCCTTTTAATAAAACTTCATACTCAATCTCCATCTGCCTGGCATATTTGTCCATCCCTTTCCAGCCGTGGTTTTAACCTTACCCACATGCCATGGGACCCAGAAAGATTTCCAAATGTCCCACTGACACACTGGATGTTCAACACCATCAGCCCTCAAGTATTGCAAATCAAAGCTCAATGAGATTATTCTTGATATCGTTAAGATGGTGAAAATACAAAAGATAAGTCAATCTTGGTGGCACAGCTCTGCAATCCCAGTACGTGGTAGAGGAATGTGTGTGTGTCTGTGTGTGTGTGTGTGTGCATCACATATATGAGGTTGAAGTTGGACAACAAAATCTGGTATAAAAATTGAAAAGTACATGTTGCATGCTGAGGATATAGGTCACAGGTAGAGCACTTGTCTAGCATGCAGAGGTGCTGGGACACATGTAACAGTGTAAAGATACTGGAGAACAGGAACTTGCTACGTTACTGCTGGAACTGTAGATGAAGATAGTGCAGTCACTAGTGCCTGAGCATTTATAAAAGAAAAAAGGGAGAAACCCCAGTTACCTACTGCTTGACGAGTGGGTAAACAAAGGGTGGTGTGTTAATACGATGTTCTAGTTTTTAGCCATGGAAAGGGGTAGAGAACTGATACATCCTATAACATGAATATATATCACAAACATTAAGCTCAGTCAAAAGTAGCCAAAAGACTAAAGAATGGGACACTTCTTTATTAGATGATTTGACTTCTATTAAATACCCAGAATGAGACACTTGAAGCAAAAAGTTATATTGGTAACTGATAGGGGGTGGGGTCTGGACAAATGAAGAATAACTAGTAATGAATAAAGGTTTTTTTCTGGAATGATGAAAATATTTGAAAAATAAATAGGGTAAAGGTTGCATAATTTTAAGAAAATACTAAAAATACTACTAGGTTGTATACTTTAAAAGAGTGAACTTACTTCATGAATTACTTCTCAATATTTATGGATCACATTTCTTTCATGTCTGTGTATGCTTTGTTTGCATGTATGTATGTTCACTGTGTGCATGTCTGGTGCCTGCTAAGACACAAGAGGGTGCTGGATCCCCTAGAAATAAATTTACAGATGTCTGTGAGCTTCCTTCCATGTGGGTGTGGTTGTAGGTTGAAGGGTTTGTGCTAAGAGGTATTGAGGACTCCCTTTCTCCTCTAGGAGCATGCAGAGTACCTTCCAGTACTGTGAACTCTGGTTAGTAGGTGAATAACCTAGTTAGACACCAGCTCGACTTCTCCATATTCAGTGACAGAAGTGTCCCCTTCAGAAACAAGACCTTAACATCAGGTTTTGTGAGCAACCAAGAGCCTTGGCAATAGCTGTGCTATTTGGTGGTTTCCATGGGTCCGTTTGGTTAATGACTCAACAGGCTGTAACCTGTTCCTGGCACTGGAGGTTTAATTTGGTGGCACAAGATGTCTAGTTGAAGCCTTCTCTCCCCTGTTGTTTTTTGTCCCTCTATGGGTTCCTTCACATATGTATAGGAAGCTTCTAGGGTAGTCGGTTTCCATATAGTTTTTCAAAGGACCTTTAGTATTGGTTGTCCCTCTCTATTTTCCCTCCTTTACCTTTCTGTCCAACCCTCCTTTTATTAAACCATCCAATTCTAGTTTTCCTTTTAGCTTCCAAACACTATAGACTACTTCCTTTCCTTGAGAGATACTCTCCTCCCTCCTGGTCCCTTTGTAGGTTCCAAACCTCTGTGTATTCAGATTGTAGTTCCTGTATCAGAACCTTAAAAGGGAACATCCTTAAGAGAGAAAACATACAATATTTGTCTACATGTGCTGAGCACTGCTAATGCTTTTGTCGCTGGAGTCTGACATGGGCATGCTCAGAACACACATGATGCACAGCTGCTGAGCACCATTGTGTGCTCACAGCGCATCACTATGCCCGTGGAACTGGGTTGCTAAGGATGAAGCAGAGTTCAGCTCACACTGAATCAAGGACCTGCCCGAGCAGGACGCTTTTTTGGTTCAGTGGGGAGACTTAACCAGTGCTTTGAACATTTACTGTTGGGTTTGGGAGGGTGCTGGTGGCTAAAGGGGAAGGCGGGGGAGGGGGGAGCGGCCGGGAGGGCCTGTGGAGCCTTTAGGCTCAACATGCAGGAGGACTTTGAATACGATGCTCTTATTATTAGTGCCCTTACTAGTAGAGCCCCTCAGCGGACTCGCTGGCACACCCGCCTGTGGCCCGCATGCCTGGTTCATGGGTGCTTTGGACGGAAACAGCAGCAATTTACCCTCTACTTAATCGGGTATGACCCTGTGGGGCAGCTCCACAGGGCGGCCAGTGTGGGTGATGTGGCTTCAGTTGAGAGACTCATCAATGGCAGTGAATGTCGCAATGTGAAGGAATGCGACAGGAGGGGCAGGTAATGGGGCCTGGGGAGGGGCCAGGGGCAGGAGGGTGGAAAATGTTGGGGTCAGGGTCTACCAGGGAGAAACATACTTTCCAGATCTGCAGCCTGAGGGAGGGCAGATGTCATGCTGCTTAAGGCTCTTCTTTCATGGAGACCACTGAGTTTTGTGCCTGCTTTAGGCTCCTAGGCACCTAAAGCCTGCACACCCTGGAAGAGCAGCTCCGAGGACTACTTTAAGAAAGCAAAACAAAGAACTTCAGTTGGTTTACAAATCCTTTTACATTGTCTCTTTTAGAGTACTTTATTGGGTGCTTTAAAGGGATTTAGCTAAGAAAACCACGTACATTTTTTTTTATGTGTACACTTAAAATTTTTTAGGTTTGAGTGTTTTGCCTGCGTGTATTTTCAATGTACCACACATGTATAGGGAGAGGGTGTTGGATCTCCTGGAACTGGAGTCATGGACAGTTGTGATCTGCTATGTGGTTTCTAGGAATCAAACCCAGGTCATCTACAGGAAAAACTAGAGCTTGTAAATGCCAAGCCATCTCTCCAGCCCTTAATGTGTATGTTTTTAATGCTGTTATATCCAATACAGAAAATTGTATCATGAGATAAATTTTCATTTAAGATGTCAACTCGAAGCCAAAAAAAAAAAATTACCAAGAAATCTTATGTCGGTTTCATGCTTGCTGAGGAATCTCATAAGGAAATTTTCAACTTGAACTATAACTCTGTCCCCTGGCCACTTATAAACATGTTGTGCGTGCTTTGGTACATACATGAAGGCTAGTGGTTGACATTCTCTTCAAAAATTTCCTTTCATCTCATTAAAAAAAATCATATGTGTGTGGTGCACAAGTGCCCCACACATGCCAAGTAAATGTGTGAAGTTCAGGAGAGAACTATATTTGACTTGTGTTCTGCCATGTTGTGGGCTCTGGGAATTGAACTCAGGCCATTGGGTCTACCAGTGGGTTGCCTTACCTGATGAACCATCCTGTGGTCCCTACGCCTCAGCTTTTGAGACAGATTCTCTCACCCAAATCCCCACTGTGTTTGACTGATTGTCTTGGAGTATACTGACTCACCTAGACTTGCAGGCAAGCAAGCTTTGGAGATCCTCCTGTATCCACATCTCCAGCACCAGATTCTCAAGGTGCTGGGGGTTCTGAAGTCGGTGTCTCAGGACTGCAGAGCGAGTGCTTACCAACTGAGTTTTAACAATCACTGCAGCCCTCTTTCCTAGTCCTTGTTTCTTATTTTTCACTAAATCATAGGCAGGAAACAATGGCCCTCAACAGTAGATTCTCCATAGCTCACATGCTTCTTGATCATGTCTATAGTTGTAAGGTTATTTAGTCTATAGTTATTCAGTCTTCCAAATTAGAGCTTTATACAAATAATAGAACAGTAAATTATTGTTTCAATGTATTCTTTTGCTTAATAAATGTATCTTTTAAAACACTGAATTTTCCAGCTATATCCATTCTGCCAATCCACTTATTCCCCGTGATATCTACTTAGATATCTACTGTACAGCATACACATCTACTAGCTCTCAAGATCCTCTCATTCTTAAAATATTCATGTTTCTCTGCCCAGTCAGCTTTCCTTACATTATATAAATTTAAATATTGAATACAATGAAACATGCCCAATTGAATCCCTAGCATTTTTTGGCTTAAAGCTTTCTGAAAATCAAAGCAGGGGAGCTATGATGCCATGGATTATCTCCTTCTGGAGAGATTTGCTCAGTTTTGGTACTAGATCACAGACACGTTGAGAGGTATAAGATAAAGCCATTTGCTATCATCTGGTGTCTGTATTAACATGGACACTATCTATTAACTGCGGACTATGCTGTGTCCCCGTTGGCAGCAAACATAGAAACATTACTTCTGGGCATTGAGAAATGAAAAAATCAAAGTATCGATGACTGAGGATTTAGATTTTTGTTTGTTGTTATTGCTATTCTAAATCTGTTTACATTTCATAATCTTTAGAGCTGAAATTTACATAGATACATGTGACCTTTAGAATTGTCATGGGCCTGTGGATTGTGTTGTTTCATTTGATGTAAGGCACAATAGACTGCATGATGACCTTTTATTTTGTATGGTAGCAAAGTAAAAAGCATTGCCGATTATAGTCATAAAATATGAATTATAAGTGGCAGACATCAGTGATGCTAAAGTGTGAAATAAAGAGTAAGGTAGGTGCAGTGGAACTGCCTGCATTCCTACCTACTGGGAGGATTATCAAGTTCAAGGCCAGCTTAGAGAATAGAGTTTTAAAATATTGTAAAGTTATTTGAATAAAAATTTTGTATCTGCAGTAGGTATACTTCTGTTATTTCTCTTCATTGAACTACTGTGTTTGTTACCATTAGGAAGACCAATCATAGTTGTATCCAGCAAACACTGAGCTGTCAGGTGCTGGAAGCATTTGTATGTGCTCTTGAAAATGTGAGTAAGATAGTTGCAGCACTGTGTAAGATAGCTACAGTGTTGAATCCCCATTCTACAGATGGAGACATTGAGTCATGGAGCTCATAGGAAGTCTAAGTGGTAACTAGTAACTAACTGTGTTTGGGGTAGGATTCAAATCCAAGCTGAGTTCATTCTAAAAGTTTTTCTCCTGTTATCTAGAGAGGCTGCTCTGAGGAAGGATGAAGCTTGTGATAGAGCACTCACTTGAATGGGACAGCCATGCACTATATGTCTAGCACAGCAAATGAACACCTGAGTAGAGAAATAAGTAAATAAGAAAATTTTAGTTTCTTCTCTTACATCAGAAGGAAATGCGCTTTGCCGTCTAGTATTTACACTTGAATATGCCTTTACATAGTAATCTTTAATTTCCTAAAATGTCCTCTCAACTTGTAGGACTTCACTTCATTACGCTTGTGCCCATAATCATCCAGATGTGTTAACATTCTTAGTATCCAACAACTGTACGAACATCAACATCCAGGATGATGAAGGCTGCACACCCTTAATTAAGGTAGCTATCGGGCAACAGTTTTGGTATAAAATGGATTAGATATTATCCTTGTTTGATTTTTGTTGCTGTGATAAAACACTGGCCAAAACCAGCTTGGGAAAGGAAATGTTTATTCGGCCTACAATTCCACATCACAGTCAGTCATGAAGGGAAACCAGGGCAAAGAGCTCAATCAGGACCAGAGGCAGGAAATGAAGCAGAGGTCATAGGGAAATACTACTTTTCCATGGTTTTTTCCAAGGCTTGCTCAGATTTCTTATACTACTCAGGACCACCTGCCCAGTCATGCCACCACTGCTAGGAAGCTGTGCCCTCCCATATCAACCTCAATCAAGAAAATGCTCTACAGACTTCCCAGAGTCCAGTCTGGTGGAGGCGATTCTTCAAGTGAGGTTCCTTCTTTCCTGGTGTCTTCAGCCTATGTGAAGTTACCAAAACAAGCAAATGAACAAGCAACCTCCCCCACTACAACAATGACCAAACAGTGCTGGTAAAATGCTTTAATATCTAGGTGTGGTGGCATACCCCTGAAATTCTACCACTCGGAAAACTTTGGTGGAGAGGTTGTGAATTTAGGCAAGCCTGGGGTACTTGAGAGGACCCTGTCTGAAAAAAGAGAGATAATATGCATAACCTAAACAATTGGTCTGATCCAAGGGTAACTATTCAATGCAATTGTCGGAATGCTTATTCAAGTTCTTGAATTCAGTATCTCTTTCTTTATACAATACCCACAGGCCACCCAGTGGGACAATGTGTAGTGCGTGTCCATATTATTGATGCAGGGTGCTGATCCCCACATCGTAGACTTCAATGGGGATGCAGCCCTACACCATGCCGTCTGCAGAGGTAACAAAACAATTGTCGGAAAACTGCTTCAACACAAGGCCAATATTGACGCCAAAACAGAGGTAAAAATCATTCAACTTCATTCGCAATGTACTTCCAGCAATGACACTCAGATCAGTTTCCACATTCTGAAGCTCAAGTGGTCTCACTGAATCTGTTCAGAGTCAAACATTTTTCCCAATCTGTTTTTCATAGTTTTGCAGGTAACTTAAAGGAACTCAGCGCAGCACAATTTGTTTCAGACTTGGGCTTTACTTTAAAATTGAACAAGTAAAGTACTAGGGCCCACACATATTTCACATACACACAAACAATAAAAAATAATGTTAAGGTAAATGTCTGCAGAAAAATCCAGAAATCTGTTACAATTAAGAAGCTACTGATGTGGTTTGTCTCTCTGACATGAGGCTAGAGTTGAAAGGTCACAGGCACACAGGCAAATGTGGAAATTTGATCATCAAAGAAAACACACTGAGAAGACATTTTTATTTAACTTTTTCAAATTTTCTATGTTCATAATGAAGGGGCCAAAATGTGACTCCATCCTAGACAAGTAGTGACTCCATTTTAATTAATGACCTAAGCCTGAATCCAGGAAGTTCCCCAGTCAAGTTTAGCCAATTGGCAAAACAGTTGCAAACCTGGCCTTATAAGGCTGGGAGACCCAGAGTTTCAGGATCTGGCTGCTACTGACCATATGTGACAGAAAAATCCAACAATGGATGAAACTGTTACTAGTCCTGTCCAATCAACATGCACCTCGTGTAACTGCTCCCTGACTACCCAATTATAAAAAAAGATACTTAAAATTCCCCATGTCCCCTTTAAAAGGGCATGCATGTCTTTGTCCCTGGTCCTCATTAACATTTTATATGGGTGATGGACTGTTGCATGCTGGCTATTTCTGAAGAATAAGCACTCTTTGTGTTTACATACCATTTGAGTCTGGGGTCTTCCTCCAGCAATTTATGGACCACTACAATAGGAAATGATGTTTGGTTTGTGAGATAGTTTTTAGTTTAGGGAAAAAATAGTTTTGAAATACAGATTGAGAAACTGCTCCAGAGATGCCACTTGAGTTCACTCATTCAACAGAGGCACACCAAATCTAACTCGATGTTTTATGGTTGGGGCAATGGAGGCATATCTCCATGGAGCTAAGAAGCTTGGAACCAGCAAGCGTTTGTGGGAAGTTCTGGAGATGAGTGGTGTTCACGGGCAATGTCGGACAGGGGAAAGTGTGTCAAAGGGAAGGAAGCCCCTTTGTGTATGAATCTGCAGCAAGGGCTGAAGGAAAATCTATCCTTCTGGGCCTCTTTTTGTTTACAAACTCTGTGATATTTTTTCAGTTGAGAAGCATGTCAATTGATAAAATGAATTTTTTCTTTACAGTATGGGTTGACTCCATATAAACTAGCCCTGTATGAAAAGCAGCACGAGATGGCAGAGTTTTTAATAAAGAATGGGCGGATGCCCATTTGGAGCTTAAGCCAAATAGGTACTGTTTCTTCTCTTTACAATCTTAGTGCTGTTCTTGAGGGTGACATTGCTTAAGTAATGAACACTAAGATGGTAGAGGGAATATGGCTTCAACTCAGAAGCAGATGTTGAGAAAGCCTAGCTTACAGGGAGTGTGAACTGGAAAAGAGACTCTTCCAACATAAACAAAGGAACAGTGTGTACCAGGGCTCAGCTTCCCATTTAAAAACAAATTTGTCATTTCTAATCTGATTTGATTGGCAATTTTCTACTAGTTAAGGCAACTTCACATTAATGTTTACACTGTAAAGTGTTAACTTTATTTTCAACACTGAAATTTATAATTTTAGTATTTTTCATTCTGTTCCTTATATATTTTTTCAATATACTATGTTCAACAGCTTTTTAAAATCATGTTGTCTCTTTGACCACTCATTCTGCTTTAAGTGAATTTTGAACAAGCAAGTGCATTAGGTTATCCATCAATTAAATGATATTATCAGATGCTGGTATTGTTTTCTTCTATTCTGTCTGAAATGTCTGGACACTGTGTTGGTCAGATGTGAATATGTGCACCCAAACTCCTGAAACAGCAATCTGCTTAGGGACACTTGTCCACAATGAGTACGAAGAACTAAGACTCCATTGAGAAAATGCCTCCATAAGATCTAGTTGTAAGGCAGTTTTTAAATTAGTGATTGATGGATGAGGACCCAGCACATCGTGGGCGGTGCTGTTCTAGGGCTCATGGGCCTGAGTTCTATAAGAAAGCAGAATGAGCAAGCCAGTAAGCAGCTCCTTACTATGGCCTCTATCAGCTACTGCCTCCAGCTTCCTTCCCTGTTTGAGTTCCTGCCCTTACTTTCTTTAATTATGGACTATGATGTGGACATATAAGCAAATTAATCCTTTCATCCCCAAGTTGATATTGGTTATGGTGTTTTATCACAGAAATAACAGCTCTAAATAGGACACTAGGTATTCAAGATGAGTTCAGCTTTAAAACTCAAATGATTCCTTTTTTTGTTCATACATGTAAGTTTAAAGTCAGATGAATTAAAAAGTAAAGCCTGTGTGTGTGTGTACTTTAATTTTTATTGAAAATACACTTTTGTACATACTATATATTCTAAACATGGTTTAGCATCCCTTATCTTCACATACTTGTTTTTATATCAGGGGACATGCATGCCCTGATATTCCCATCCAAGACACAGAACAACATTGTGTAATGGCTTTGCCTTCCATCTTATTTGAGGCAAGTCTTCTATTTTTATTTGACACTTGACCACTTACTCCAGGTGTCCTATAAAATGACTCAGAAATGCCCTGGAGTATGAAGAGTTTCATCATATACTTGTGCACAGACTATCAAAACACAGCTTCAAGGCACCAAAATATGTTGACTTCTGAGATTGTTGGCAGCTTGATGCTTAGACATAGAGTATATTTTATGTTTTACCAAAGCAACTCCTTGAAAGAGAGTGTGAGACTAAATGAAATGCATAAAAAAACTGACAGAAAACAGGCCAATGTGCTTAGGGTTGGGGAAGAAATGAAATAGGAGCATTAAGTGCTTAGAGCACAAAACAATCAGTTACTGCAACCATCAGAACAAAGTGTGTGGAAAAACCACCATTCACCCCCCCTTATGTGTTTGGATGTGTGTGTGTATATGTGTGTGTGTGTGTGTACTTTACATATTTTTCTGTGCTTTGCATATTTCTCTGTGCGGACATGAAGGAAAGAGGAGGATATTGGTGTCTTGTATCATTCTCTAACTTATCCACTTGACAAGATCTCTGACTGTCCCTGAAGCTGGTCTGGCAGCCAATAAACCCAAATGGTTGCCTGTCTTTTCCACCCATAGTACTGGGGTTACATGTGCATGTGTCCATGCCCAGTTTTTTATGTGGATGCTGAGGATTTAAACTCAGGTTGTTTTGTGTGGGCAGCAAACATCATATTGGCTGAGCCATCTCCAAAACCAGTGGCTTCTTCAGTTTTTATTTTTTAAATAGAACTATGGCTGAGTCTTCATTGAATGTTACATAGATGCAATAAGTTGAAACTACTAAAGCAACAAAAACCTTTAAGACAGGGATCTATGTTGAATTACATAAATACAAAAATGTTACTTAGTATACAGGTAACAAATCTTTCAACAGAGTTTCTCTAAGCCAAACTCATCCATCAATACGTTTTTATTCTAAAGGCTCTCTGAAAATCCTAATGTTCCTGCGTCTATAAGAGAGGACAAGGGTAGTACCTCTGCTATGAAGGTAAAATTCTCCTTTGTGAAATTCATTTTCTTATGAATTTTGTTAAAATGCTGCAGTAGTCTACCTATTATAGTTTTATATGGAGATTTGGTCAGAGAAAAGCATTTGGTATTTGTGAACCATCCTTCCTATAAATTCCAGTGAGCAGTAAGTCCTTGCAGGTAGCAGTGGCCCAATAAGAGAATGAGCTGGAAACACAGGAAGGTGCCTGATGTTTGACCAAGGATGGTTTGCAGAAATAAATACACATTAGACTGATTTTAACAATGACTGAGGTAATGCACCTGAATACATTCTAACGGGTCCAGTTACTGCAGTGGTCCAGGCATCACCCAGGTGCCTTTTCCTTCAGCATAATTGCAGGTAGTTTTCTCTTCCCTTTGATATTCCTATTTCAGGATCACAGATAAGAACATTTCCTCTGTTCATCTCTTTGCTTCTTTATTTACACTAGCAAGAAATTGTGGAAATTTAGCTATTTGTAATCTGTTCAACCAAGTTTTCATTCTGAATAGATTACATCACGTTTTCTATTTGATTCCACTAGGATAAGGAAAACTCTTCCTCCAGTCACACAGTAAGTATTTTTCCCCTATTAGCTAGCAGTTGTAGATGTTAAGATTCAGTTACCATATAGTAACACTTTGATTTCTGGATATTTGTTCTGTATTTGTAATATACACTCTGACTCTTTGTATCATGTTCACACATTTACAATATTTTAGGGTTGTAATTAGACATTTATCTATTCATAGTAAAGTGACCTCATCACCGTTCTCTGCTGCAGGTTAGAAAACCTGTTTGTAACCTGGAGTCCTAGAGGTTAATTTAATACAGTTTCTCGTGTTGTGGTGACCCTAACCGTAAAATGGTTTTTGCTGCTACTTCATAACTGTAATTTTGCTAATGTTATGAATTGTAATGTCAATATCTGTATTGTCAGAAGGCCTTAGATGACCAATGGGTGGGTGCTGGAATCAAGCCCAGGTCTTTGCACGAGCAACAAGTGTTATAAACTACTGAGCCATCTTTTCTGTCCCCAGAATGAATATGGTTGATACACAAATATTCAGAGTATATCATCAGTGGAAATGAGTCGTCAGTCTCAGGATGTTTGCTAACTTCCTAGACCCTAGATCTCATCAGTCTGCCAGTTTGACACATTGAAATACAGAGAAGACAGAGGCAGGACAAACAGCAATAGGAGGCGGGGCATGTTGGTAGACAGCTTTAATCCCTGTACTCATGAAACAGAGGCTGGCTGTTCTCTGTCAGTGCAAGGACACCCTTGTCTCTCTTCATTTGATATGGAGGGAAGCAAGGAACATGCGCACCAAGCAGAAGTGTTGAGGTCAAAGGTCAGTTCTCTCACCATTTCAGGCTCAGGGATCAAATTCAAGTTGTCAGTCATGCTGGTAAGTGCCTTTATCCATTTAGCCATCACACTGGACCTCTGATTTATACTTTGACTGAAAGTTTTTAGCATTAACACACACACACACACACACATGCACGCAGGCATGTACACACACATGCATGCAGGCATACACACACACACACACATGCACACACTCACATTGCATGCACACAGGCATGAATACACACACAAACACACACACCACCACCACCACCACCACCACCAAGCAAGAGAATGAGAGAGACAGAGAAAGAAGGGATATCACATGTCTGAAAGTTTGAATACTTTGTTACCATTTAGGAGACTGGTTAACCTTTGGGCTATGGTCTACCTAGCAGAAGGTTGTCTGTGGTGGGTCTTAATGGTCATCACTATTTCTGGAACCAGTTCTGGGTTGTCTGCTTCCATGTCTACCAGCATGTGAGAAGCAATAGACCACTGCCACAGACAAAGCCTCCCTGTCTGCTTTCCCTATTGTAACTGCTTCAGGGAAAGTCAGTGAGTTACACCAGGAAAGGCAAACAGGAGTTCCCTGTAGCCATGAGCCTTCCTTCCTTCCAGCCTTCCTTCCTTCCTTCCTTCCTTCCTTCCTTCCTTCTTTCCTTAAATAATCTCCATCAGATATTTTGTCACAGCAAGTATAAAAGTAATAACTTTCTTTTGTGTTTTTATTTATTTTATTCATTTTTTATTTTATTTTTAAGACAATATGTTTTTATTTCACATGCCCATCCCAGATCCCTCTCCCTCCCTTCCTCCTTCCCCCCCTAACTTCTTCCACCCCGTCCCCATCCATTCTTCAGAGAGGATGAGGGCTCCAATGTGGAGTCAACAAAGTCTGTCATATCCCTTGAGGAAGGACCAAGGCCGTCCTCCCTGTATCTAGACTGTGTAAAGTATCCCTCCTTAGGGAATGGGCTCCAAAAAGCCAGTTCACACACTAGGGATAAATAAATCCTTGTCCCACTGCCTGTGGCCTCACAAAGCTGCAAAGCCATATAACTGTCACCCACATTCAGAGGGCCTAGTTTGGTCCTATGCAGGTTCCCCAGTTGTCAGTCAAGAGCCAGTGAGCTCCCACTATCTTGGGTCAGCTGTTTCTGTGGGTTTCTCTAAAATCAACCACATACTTGGTAACAAAGCAAATCTCAACAGATAAAAAAAAATGAAATAACCACATGTCTTATTGGATCACCTTTGGTTTAAAGTTGGAATTCAACAACACTAGTTGCAAAAAAATCCCACAAACTCATGGAAACTGAACAATTCTCAATAGAAATAAAGGAAAACTTTCTAGAATTTAATGAAAATGAATTCACAACATACCCATTTCTTTGGGATACTTTGAAAGCAGTATTAACAGGAAAAATCATAGCAATAAGTGCCTACATAAAGAACCTGAAAAAACCTCACACTAGCATCTTAAAAGCACACTAGAAAACTAGAATAAAAACAGCAAACTCACCCAGGAGGAGGAGATGGCAGGAAATAATCAAATTGAGGGCTGAAATCAATAAAATAGAAACAAAGAAAACAATACAAAGAGTCAGTGGGACAAAGATATGTTTTTTTTTCAGAATATCAACAATATAGACAAATCCTTATCTAATGTACCCAAAAGAAAGATAGAGAATATCCAAATTAACAAAATCAGAAATGAGAAAGAGGACATGACATTGGACACTGAGGAAATCCAGAGAATCATCAGGTCATACTTCAAAAACCTGTACTCCACAAAACTGGAAGATGTAAAGGAAATGGACAATTTTCTTTTGTGTTTTTTTTTATTAATTTTTATTGAGCTCTACATTCTTTCTCTGCTCCCCTCCCTGCCTTTCCTCTCCCTCTTCAACTCTCCCCCAAGGTCCACATGCTCCCAATTTACTCAGGAGATCTTGTCTTTTTCTACTTCCCATGTGGATTAGATCTATATAAGTCTCTCTTAGTGTCTTCATTGTTGTCTGGGATTGTGGTTTGTAGGCTGGTTTTCTTTGCTTTATGTTTAAAAACCACCTATGAGTAAGTACACGTGATAACTGTCTTTCTGTGTCTGGCTTACCTCACTCAAAATAATGTTTTCTAGCTCCATCAGTTCTTCTGCAAAATTCAAGATAAGGTATAAAGCAAGTAAAAGAGCTAGGTCTATTGATGTACCTTACTTACACCAATTGCCAATCTCCAATACAAATGGTTATCAGCTACCTAATTACCTTGAAGCATCTACATTCAACATTAGGAGAGACGGGCAGATTCGACATAATTATTACACCTAATGAAACCATTGGTAACTGTAATTTTAATATTTTCAGAACCAAATTCAAATGTTCTTTCTTTTCAGCCTAATCCAATTTGGTTTCTAAATTATTATTAGCTATTATGTATGATCAAATTGAGTAATTGGTCAAGGGAGGTCTTAGCAGGGATATAGATCTCAAGAGATTTTAATAAGCAGACATTCACTTGCTAGACATCTTCCAAGATTTCAGTGAAAATTCATTAGCATATAAAGTAATATGATTAATACAAATAGAACTTTTAGACTAATGTAGAATTTTCAGGCTGATACAGAAAGTAAATAGTAATGTGATGAGTGTGGCAACCATGGAGTGTTGCCCTTGGCATGAAGGGAACAACATCTTGGATATGCAAAGGATTAGAATACAAACCACAATATTACTAACAGAAATGAGATATTAGCATATTCTTGAGGCAACTGAAGCAAAGCCTCAGTGGTTTCTATCCTTCAAAACTGTGACTGAAATAAAAGCAGACATCACTTTTATGAGGTTAGATTTGCATAAAACCATATTAACACATGAGTTCTCCAGAATGCATTATCTGGTAATTGCAGCATAATGAGTATAAAACCACCAACCTCAGCTAGATAATGTCGGTTCCCATGCTAACAGAATATCAAGGAGAAGTGTTCATAAAGAGGTACAGCCAGACATGCTGAGAAATGACACAGGCCCCAAAGGCACAAAGATGATGCTTACCTCTTTGTAAAAACCTCACATCACAATGAGTTTACTCCATATTCATTCTGAACGGCTAAAAACCAATCTCGATGTCTATCTCCATCTCTCTCCTCTCTCTCTCTCACAGGGACATCTTTTCATTAGAAAGCTAGAACACACACACAAATACAGAGACACATATACACGTGCCAGCAGGTAAGAGCACTTACCTGCAATCCTAATGACCTGAGTTCCATCTCAGAGAAAACAACAAGGAGCAAGTGTCTCACATGCTTAATCTGAAGACCCCGAAATCTCGATTAGAGGCTGAGAGAGGAGAACAGACCTGGAACCTATAAACAAACCGGACTGGAACACAAGAACAGCAAAATCAGTAAAAGACACTGTCTCACCAAGTGAAAGCAGAGGGGCACCTTCTGAATGTTAATCTCTGCCCCTCACACACATACCAACACACATGCATACACATATACACACACAGATGTAGTAATAAGGCGAGCGGGCCTTCTTTTGGTCCCAGTGGCCACCCGGCTCCAGCCACCCAGTGCCTGGCTAGCTTATACCTGAAATAATTACACAGAAACTGTACTCATTTAAATACTGCCTGGCCCATTAGCTCTAGCCTCTTATTGGCTAACTCTCACATATTTGTTTAACCCATTTCTAATAATCTCTGTGTCACCACAAGTGGCTTACCGTGAAAGATTCAGCATTTCTGACCTGGCAGGCTTCATGGCGGGCTACTCTCTCTGGCTCTGTCCTCTTCCCAGCATTCTGTTCTCTTTATCCTGTCTATCTAAGTCCTGCCCTATCAGAGGGCCAAGGCAGTTTCATGATTAACCAATAAAAGCAACCCAAATACAGAAGGACCCTCCTACACCACACAGACATGCACATACAGAGAAGAGTAGGTCCCATTTTAACATTCTCAAACCCTGTGCTTTGACTCAAAGATAGAAGAAGCAAAGGTTACAGGATATCAGTGGCTATAGTGGTAAAATTACCCTGAGCAAACAAATATTTGGGGACTATAAATCAAGAACCTGGCTTAAACAGATGAGATATAAAGTGAATAAAAATCAGTGAAATTTTTAATGAAAACAAACATCTCATAATTTGCTTAAAGGTTGAAGAAACCAAGCCAGAATGTGTTCTTCCTGCACCCTTTGAGGATGGCATTGTGCCCCAGCCCACCGCCCACACTAACCTGATGCCATCTTCATGTGCAAGTGAGAGAGGTGATGCTCTTCAGGCAACTGAAAAATTGCACTTCACGAGACCACCGTGTATCACCCATGTTCTATAGGTACTTCCACTGGGCATGCAAGGGGGAGACCACAGGCTGACCCTGAGCTTGCTCCTGGTAACCACACTGCTGACACCATGGACCCTTTGCCACATTTCTTTATTTTTTGACAATTTATAAACATTTGTAATTTTTTTTAAAAAACTCACAACCATGAACTTTGTTACAATGAGAGGCCCTCTTGGTTCTCCACAATGATACTGAGTATGCTCACAATGGGTTCCCATTGTTACGTCTTAAAACAACCATCTTAAAAGAAAAAACCCAGCAAACTTAGCATACTACCATTTAACATGTTTTAATGTTCCTTAACAAATGGTGAAAATATTAACGTATATAAAGGAATAATCATAATGTTATGGACAACATTATAAATAAGGAATTATAAACTTAAAACATTTTATGGTTTAAAAATAAATCTGGTGGTCAATGCAGCTCTGGATGTCTCTGTAGTAGGGCAGGTCTCTATGTTCCTGACGGTGCTTGTGTTTATCCATTTCCCAGGACCCCCAGGTCCACCTCTTGTTCCTTCCATCTGTTCCATCAATGGTCCAGGAGGTACCCCAGGACCACGTCGTATTCCTCCACCAAAGCCGCCTAGGTCCAAGCAACTGCTACCACCCAAGCCACCTCTGTCTCCACCTCTGCCACCTCGGGACATTTCTCCAGGACCAGCCCGGTTCATAAGTCCATCTCTACCTCCCTGCATGCCACCAGGGCCAACTCACCAAGTGAAAGCAGAGAGCCACCTTCTGGAGGATATTCTTTGCCCCCTCTCCAAACACATAAATCTGGGCAGGTCCCCTTTTAAGATTCTCAAACTCTGGGCTTTGACTGAAACAGAAAGGAAGCAAAGGTTACATGACATCGGTGGTTATACTGATAAAATTACCTTGAGCAAACAAATATTTGGGGATTATAAAGCAAGAACCTGGCATTAACAGATAAGTTCTAAAGTGAATAAAAATCATTGAGATTTTTAAAGAAAACTAATATCTCAAAATTTGCTTAAAGTTTGAAGAAACCAAGCCAGAATGTGTTCTTCCTGCACCCTATGAGGATGGCATTGTGCCCCAGCCCACCGCCCACACTAACCTGATGCCATCTTCATGTGCAAGTGATAGAGGTAACGCTCTTCAGAGAACTGAAAAAATTGCACTTCACGACACCACCGTGGATCACCCATGTTCTATAGGTACTTCCACTGGGCATGCAAGGGGGAGACCACAGGCTGACCCTGAGCTTGCTCCTGGTAACCACACTGCTGACACCATGGACCCTCTGCCACATTCTTTATTTTTTGACACTTTATAAAGATTTGTAATTTTTTTTAAAAACTCACAACCATGAACTTTGTTACAATGAGAGGCCCTCTTGGTTCTCCACAAAGATACTGAGTATGCTCACAATGGGTTCCCATTGCTAAGTCTTAAAACAACCATCTTTAAAAGAAAAAACCCAGCAAACTCAGCATACTACTATTTAACATGTTTTAATGTTCCTTATCAAATGGTGAAAATAGTAACACACATACAAAAACAATCATAAGGTTATGGACAATATTATAAATACGGAATTATGAATTTAAAACATTTTCTGGTTTAAAAGTAAATCTGATGGTCAATGCAGCTCTGCATGTCTCTGTAGTAGGGCAGGTCTCTACGTTCCTGATGGTGTCTGCGTTTATCCATTACCCAGGTCCTCCAGATCCACCTCTTGTCCCTTCCATCTGTTCCATCAATGGTCCAGGAGGTACCCCAGGACCATGTCTTATTCCTCCACCAAAGCCGCCTAGGACCAAGCGAATGCTACCGCCAAAGCCACCTCTGTCACCTCGGGACATTTCTCCAGGACCAGCACGGTCCATAAGTCCATCTCTTCCTCCCTGCATGCCACCAGGGCCAACTCACCAGGTGAAAGCACAGAGCCACCTTCTGGAGGATATTCTCTGTCCCCTCTCCAAACACATAAAGCTGCGCAGGTCCCCTTTTAAGATTCTCAGACTCTGGGCTTTGACTGAAACAGAAAGGAAGCAAAGGTTACACGTTATCGGTAGTTATATTGATAAGATTACCTTTAGCAAACAAATGTTTGGGTATTATAAAGCAAGAACCTGGCATTAACAGATAATTTCTAAAGTGAATAAAAATCATTGAAACTTTTAATGAAAACTAATATCTCAAAATTTACTTAAAGTTTGAAGAAACCAAGCCAGAATGTATTCTTTCCGCACCCTATGAGGATGGCATTGTGCCCCAGCCCACCGCCCACACTAACCTGATGCCATGTTCATGTGCAAGTGAGAGAGGTGACGCTCTTCAGGAAACTGAAAAAATTGCACTTCAGGACACCACCGTGGATCACCCATGTGCTTTAGGTACTTCCACTGGGCATGCAAGGGGGAGACCACAGGCTGACCCTGAGCTTGCTCCTGGTAACCACACTGCTGACACCATGGACCCTCTGCCACATTCTGGTTTTTTTTTTTTGACAGTTTATATACATTTGTAAATTTTTCTTTAAAAAAATCACAACCATGAATTTGTTACAATGAGAGGCCAACTTGGTTCTCCACAATGATACTGAGTATGCTCACAAGGGGTTCCCATTGTTAAGTGTTAAAACACCCATCTTTAAAAGAAAAACCCCAGTAAACTCAGCATACTACCAATTAACATGTTTTAATGTTCCTTAAAAAATGGCGAAAATAATAACGTACATACAAAGA
Source organism: Ondatra zibethicus (assembly GCA_004026605.1). Classification (NCBI taxonomy): domain Eukaryota; kingdom Metazoa; phylum Chordata; class Mammalia; order Rodentia; family Cricetidae; genus Ondatra; species Ondatra zibethicus. The sequence goes on from PVIU01010125.1 coordinate 50,118, forward strand.
ATAATCATAATGTTATGGACAACATTATAAATATGGAATTATAAATTTAAAACATGTTATGGTTTAAAAATAAATTTGGTCATCAATGCAGCCTTGCATGTCTCTCTAGTAGGGCAGGTCTCTATGTTCCTGACGGTGCTTGTGTTTATCCATTTCCCAGGTCCTCCAGGTCCACCTCTTGTTCCTTCCATCTGTTCCATCAATGGTCCAGGAGGTACCCCAGGACCACGTCGTATTCCTCCACCAAAGCCGCCTAGGACCAAGCGAATGCTACCGCCAAAGCCACCTCTGTCACCTCGGGACATTTCTCCAGGACCAGCACGGTCCATAAGTCCATCTCTTCCTCCCTGCATGCCACCAGGGCCAACTCACCAGGTGAAAGCACAGAGCCACCTTCTGGAGGATATTCTCTGCCCCCTCTCCAAACACATAAATCTGGGCAGGTCCCCTTTTAAGATTCTCAAACTCTGGGCTTTGACTGAAACAGAAAGGAAGCAAAGGTTACATGACATCGGTGGTTATACTGATAAAATTACCTTTAGCAAACAAATGTTTGGGTATTATAAAGCAGGAACTTGGCATTAACAGATAAGTTCTAAAATGAATAAAATCATTGAAACTTTTAATGAAAACTAATATCTCAAAATTTGCTTAAAGTTTGAAGAAACCAAGCCAGAATGTGTTCTTCCTGCACCCTATGACGATGGCATTGTGCCCCAGCCCACTGCCCACACTAACCTGATGCCAAGTGCAAATGAGAGAGGTGATGCTCTTCAGGCAACTGAAAAAATTGCACTTCAAGATACCACCATGGATCACCCATGTGCTTTAGGTACTTCCACTGGGCATGCAAGGGGGAGACCACAGGCTGACCCTGAGCTTGCTCCTGGTAACCACACTGCTGACACCATGGACCCTCTGCCACATTCTGTTTTTTTTTTTTTTTTGACAGTTTATAAACATTTGTAATTTTTTCTTTAAAATTCCCAACCATGAACTTTGTAACAATGAGAGGCCCTCTTGGTTCTCCACAATGATACTGAGTATGCTCACAATGGGTTCCCATTGTTAAGTCTTAAAACTACCATCTTTAAAAGAAAACAACCCCAGAAACCTCAGCATACTACCACTTAACATGTTTTAATGTTCCTTTAAAAATGGTGTTAATAATATTGTACATACAAGGAATAATCATAATGTTATGGACAACATTATAAATATGGAATTATAAATTTAAAACATTTTCTGGTTTAAAAATAAATCTGGTCGTCAATGCAGCCTTGCATGTCTCTCTAGTAGGGCAGGTCTCTACGTTTCTGACACTTCTTGTGTTTATCAATTTCCCAGGTCCTCCAGATCCACCTCTTGTCCCTTCCATCTGTTCCATCAATGGACCAGGAGGTACCCCAGGACCACGTCGTATTCCTCCACCAAAGCCGCCTAGGGCCAAGCGACTGCTACCTCCAATGCTACCTCTGTCTCCACCTCTGCCACCTCGGGACATTTCTCCAGGACCAGCATGGTCCATAAGTCCATCTCTTCCCTCCTGCATGCCACCAGGGCTGCCTCAGCCCCGATCATCATCTGGAGGTGGGAAGGTGTTGGGAGGAAGCCCTCGGGCTTTGTGGTCTTACACTGGTTGCATACCTTTCTCCAGGAGAAGTTCTGGTTTCCGCAGCTCTTATTGGGACACTGCCAATCTCTGGCTTGGTGCTGGACATCTCCTCCTCCAGAGAGGTTCCCTCAGGATTCCCGGTGTTGTCTTGGGGGAAGCCTGTTCTCTTTCTTCCACGGCCTCCCATGTGACCCATGGCCCCCCCAGAAACTCCTGGTCCCCAGTACCTCTACGAAATGGTGGTAGCATCCTTCTGTCCTCACTAGATAGCACGCCACCCCGTATGTTGTTGATTGGAGGCTTCTTTTGGTCATGAAAAGCTTTAATTTTGCTCCCTTGAAAATGTTTTCCATCAAACCGTTCCACACCAGCCTTGGCAGTTGGCGGATCTTCATAGGACACTGTGGCATCACCTTTAGGCTTTCCTGTCTCCTTATCCAAGTAGATGTGGATCATGGGTTGCCCAGTTCTCTTGTTCATCTTGCCAACCCCACACTGCTTAAAGAAGTCTACCAGATCATCCAGAGTCACATTGTCATTTAAACCTTGCACATAAATTGCACTCTTGTCAGAATCTTCATCAGGATCTATAGGAAGGCCTTGATCAAGATCTGGTCCTTTATCCATGGGTCCACCAGGCTCATTGAAGCCACCCCGCTCTCCAGCGCCCATTCCAGTGCGTCCTCCTCCCAGCCCACCTCTGCTCATGCCTCCACGACCAAATCCCCCTCTTTCCCTGCCCCGGTTATCAGGGCCACTCATGCTCCAGTTCTCTCCTGGTCTGGAAAATCCTCCAGTCTCCTGCCCATGAACACCCATGCTACTAGGGTGGTTCTGTCATAATGAACTCTGCTGCCCATAGATGCTGCTCTGTTGGCTCTATTGACTTGGAGCCTGGCTGTAGGATCCAGTCTCAAGGGGGGAACTAGTGGGAGGCTGCTGCCCATAGCTGCTTTGTTGACCATAGCTACTCTGCTGCCCATAGCTGCTCAATTCCCCATAGGTGTTGTGCAGAGAGTAACTGCTCGGATCGTAACTAGTTAGCTGTGAGGAGGAGTAGCTGGTAGGAGGATAGGATGGAGGTGCGGTGACTGGCTGCATGGGGTAGCTCCCAGGTAGCTGGGGATATCTGTAGTTACTCTGTCCATATCCTAGGCTGGGCTGGTTATAACTCCCTGTGCTAGATTGAGGTTGACTTGTCTCAGCCGGCTTGTTACCATCCTGTGGTCTTGTAGGTGCAGTGGCTGCTGTCTGCTGGCCATAGGCTGTGTAGGCAGGCTGGGTGCCATATGCAGACTGAGCTGCATAAGAGGCCTGGGTTGTGATGGCTGGAGCAGTGGTGGTGTCATAAGCACCAGTGCCATATCCTTGAATAAGCTGGCTGTATGCCTGGGGGGCAGTTGGAGTGGTATAACAGTGGGAGGCTGTCCATAAGCAGTCGCATATGCAGTCTGCCCATAGGTGGCAGTGTCTGAGCCTGGGTACAGCTGACATCAGTAGGCTGTCCATAGGTTCCATAGCTTTGTTGCCCATAAGTCTGGGTGGACTGTGCATATCCTTGAATTGGCTGGGCAGTGTAAGCACTGTAGCCCTGCTGGGCTGCAGCTTGGCTGTAGGTACTGTAATCTGTGGATGCCATTTTCTCACCTTTCTCCTCGTTCTCTCCCCCTCTGCAACATTCTGACCCTGTTCTTGAAACTTGCTTAGAAGAGAACACAAGTATGATAGCTACACTACTAATCAGGAATCTGCTCTTGTTCATGTCCCAGGTGACGCTTTGGACCCTCCTCACAATGCTACTGAGTGTTTCAGTGCTAGAAATCCAGCTGACTACACCCATCGTGTAATGAATTCTCACTCCAAGTTCCTGCCACTTTGGGCAGCAACCATGTCACTGTTCATGCTGACAACTGCAATATCGTTCCTGAAATTTGTGGCAATGCTGATGATGTGGGTATTCAACCTAATTTAGCATGTGACATGCTTTCAAAATAACCATGAATTTAACAAGATAAGTTAGACCATTGCAGTGGTTTAAAATAGACGGATTTGTGTACTAGAAATCCAATTCTCTTTGGCACTAATCCATATGATAAATAAATTTTGTGCTGTATATAGGACTCTTTAGGCATAACCTAAAACTAGAAAAAATGCTTATCTTTTCCAATCATATTGAAAACACATCACATAAAAGTAACAAAATCAGTTCAGTCCAACCAAACTAATCAAGTAGAGTTGGTAGGTTCACAGTTTCTCCTATTCTGGAATAAGGGAATAATTTTCATTCCTCACATGAAACTTGTGTTTTCTGAATGGCTAAGCAGAGAAATGTAACTGTTAGATATTAGTTTCTATTTTTCTGTGTCCATACACTGTGACTTATGTGGATAGCATCATTTTGGAAATAAACACCCCCAAAGAAGCAACATGTGAGAATAAAACCAATGAAATAAGACTCCACGTTGTCACCACTTCTCAAATACAATGACATTCATTGTGACCATGACACTACATAAGATTCTACTGGTGAAGCCTCTGTTACTGCTTATCCTGATGTGGCCACCAGTGATGTTCTTGATACCTCTGATAATTCTTGCTTCTCTTTTTAGTTGCTACTGAAGAACCTATGAGGAGCTACTGACAACAGTGACAATCTGTCAGGAATATTTTACAAAATATAGAAATTTTAATGTTAAATATTTCTCTGAAAGTTGACACAGTATACATTGAATTCTGTATACAAGTTTATAATAGTTTTCCATTATAATGTGTTATGAAAATGTTTTAAACTGTTTCTTGGTATTGTACAAACTGATGACATGACATCTTGGTGACATGTTTAAGGAGAAAGCTTCTATTATAGCTATCAGAGATAGAACAGATAGCGGCATATCAAATCAGCCAGAGCAGGAATAGATGTTGGCTGGACATAGCCAACTGCACCTGACTAAGAAACAGAAGCAGAGAGGCAGAGGGAGAGATAGGGAGAGGAACATAGAGACAGGAGGAGACAGAGAGATAGGTTTAGAAAGAGAATGAGAAGCTGGGGTAGGGATGCTTCTGAACTAGAGGAAGGGGAGGGTAGGGGAGGAGGGTAGAATACCTAGAGCACTAGCATGGACTTTGAAATGTACAGCAGGTACTTGTGCTACTGAAGGAGCCTGGAGGCTAGACTGTACCTTATTATGGTAATAGACACCACAGCAGCCAATATTCCCTACTTCCAATGATAAGAGAAATGACACCTCTGGGTAGAGGAACTAGCTTCACAAGTTTTTAAGGAATGTTGGCTTTTATCTATCCTCCAAAAATCCTCCAAAGTCCAGGTTGAACCCATTTCTGGGTATCTGAGCCTGCCATTACAGTTTTGGGAACTGAGGTTCAATAATAGGTGTCAGTAAATTTTAGTGGATTTTCCAAGTCACAGACCAGCCTTGTTGAGGTTTCCATACTCAACTCTAACATAAGTAAAAGCACCACCCAAACTACTCTATTGGCCTTAACATCCACAGAGTTAAAGTGTGGCTGCTTACCTGAATTTCCTATTCCTGTAATTTTTATGACATCCCATCCCCCAGCACACATTAAGTGAGAAAAGTCCCTCACTGAGGGTGGGGCCTTACAAGCCTCTTCCTGTGTATGATGATCGTTGTGTCCTGGACACCATTTCACAGAAACCATCTACAACCTCTGCCTCTCTCTTCCAAAGTAGTCCCTGAGCCTTGGAGGGTGTTGTGGTTCAGATGTCCTGCTGAGGTCTGAGAACTGCACAGTTATGCATTCTCTAAACTTTGGCCAGGTGCGAGTCTGTGCATTCACCAGAGCCCATTTCCTAAAGAAGCTTCTCTTGTTAGGGATCACAGTTGCTCGATGTATAGGTGTCAGTGAGAGTACTTAGAAGACAGCTTGATTCTATGTAGTTTTAACAAAACAACAACAAAAGGCCTATTGTGTGGATTCAACACATCAGTGATTAACTGAGGGTCACCAATACTTCATCAGTGTGGCATTAAGGAAAGAAATAAAAGCACTTCCACTGGGAGACATTTCCAGGTTTGAATTTTCTACATGTTCCGTGTCTCCCTTCTCTGTCTGTTGCATGAATCTGAATTTGTGCCTTTCTGAAGAAGTCTGTCTGTCCCTGTGTCTGTTTTCATGTCTGAGTCTGTGTCTGTCCCTATGTATGTCTGTCCCTGTGTGTGACTGTGTGTGTCTGTCCCTTTTGTTGCTCACTCTTTTATTGAATTTCCCCATAAGAATCACCTGGGGAAGGAATGGGATACTTTACAGAAATCATTCATGGAGTCTTACAAGGGATGATGGTAATTGCAACTGATCCCAACTCACCCAGACAACAAAAAACATTACAAACACCATGTTTGCCCAGTAACGCTGCTGTGTTCAACTGTTTTGGTGAATATTCATTTAAGAGTGTTTTCAACCTCTATGTTTGCTGTTTTATACAAATGATACACATTTGTTCTGGATCGGGGGCACAGAAGAAAATAATTTAAGATTAATTAGTTTAGTTTGTAAAAGGTTGCTATGTAGGAAGACCAAGAAAAGTAGTGGTAATTGTTACATTGTCCTCTTAAAAGTGGGCTAAACAATCAGCATGAGTACACAGTAAGATAGCAGCCTTATATCTTAAATGACCTCAAAGTATGTTATGAACTATGTCTGGGATGTCCAGCAAAGGTTCCAGTCTCTAGAATCAGAGATTTCCATATTACATCACCAAGGCCTCAGTCATTGGGCTCTGAACCAGGTTTACAGAACCAGCCAAGAGTTCCCTACTGTGTGGTGGACCTAAAATCAAGTCACAAAGTTCATTGTTCTTATAATAGTCAACACACTATCACATGGAGAATATCGTGCCAGGCAAGTTGTCATATGCAGGGTTGGTGTAGGAGGTCCTTCTGTATTTCTGTTGTTTTCATTGGTTGAATAAAGAGACTGCCTTGGCCTTTTGATAGGGCAGCCCTTAGGTGGGTGGAGTAGACAGAACAGAATTCTGGGATAGAGAAGGCAGAGTCAGAGAGAGCCGCCATGGAGTCGAGAGTCAGACATGCTGAATCTTTCCCGGTAAGACCTCGACCTAGTGGTGACATACAGACTATTAGAAATGGGTTGAATCAAGATGTAAGAGTTAGCCAATAAGAGGCTATAACTAATGGGCCAGGCAGAGTTTAAATGAATACAGTTTCTGTGTAATTATTTTGGGTATAAGCTAGCCGGGCGCCGTGAACGCAGCCCTCTCCTTACTAAAATTGGCGCCTCAACATGATGGACTAAATCCAATTAAAAATCTGAGGGGGCTTAAAAAGGACAGAGAGAGAGTTTAACACATCTTTTTGCTGTTTGCGTGCCGCAGAGAGATTTCCTGACTCAACAATACCAGAAAAAATAAAAAGCTGCGCGGTTTTAAAACACGGCTTCCTGGGGTGTGCTGCCAGCATGAACTCAGGCTATTGAGCACTTCAATGGCTTATGTGGGACTGGATGTTTGTGTGCCCACTTGGGATCGGGAGGAAAGTACTCTGAGACCATGCCTGTGACTCAGCTGTTCCTGCCTGGGCAGATGGCAGGATCAGGATTAGGCAGGCGGGATAGCATGGCAGATTTCCGCAGCCATACACAGAGGTGTTTCCAGGCTGCTCACTGCTCTGCATGGCAGATTCAGCTGTAACTCAGATAAAAAGCTCATTCTCCGGCTTGGAGTGCTGAGCATGGCTCCTGCCTGGAAGGGGGGCATTGTGCGCCGGGGCTCAGAGGTACAAGTGACTCAGAGGCACAAGCAGCCCCGCTATGCTAGCGGTGCAATGCACATGGCTCAGAGGCACAAGAGGCTCCACCATGTTGGACTGGGTGGAGCAAGAAGGCAGTACCTGTATTTGAGCTGAAATTGTCACAGCTTAGATTCTTAAGAGCTTAGCATTTTAAAAGTGCAAAGCAAAACTGTTCCTGTACAGTAAAGAATTACAGATTCACAATAGGACAGATTCAGACATAAAAGACCTCTAAATGGGTCACAATGTTAGATGGCTGTATGTAGGCTTGGGAGCAAAAAATATAGAGAGTCATAAAATAAAGTTAATGCCTTAAAAAAGGGGTAAAGTCTTTAAAGAGACAGAGTACAGATAGTTATAGACTAAAAGAAATAAAGAAAAATAAGCCATGTAAAAATGAAAAATTCACATAATGTCTGGATTATGTATTTTATTGTGTTTTCTTTAACGTTTTTGACTGTAAAGGAGCTAATTAAAGAGAGACTTTTCATTGTATGGGCTGCAAAGCCAAATCAGCATGGATATTATAAAGGTATTATGACTTCAGAATTTGGAACTAAGGATATGATGCTTTGGAAAAGAGGTTCTTCTTTTGTTTTCACAGAAGATGAGAACCTGTGGATTGCTTCCAGACCAATAATATGGTTTCATGGACCCCGGCCTCCTGAAAGGTCACCATGATCACCTTCAGAAAATTACTTCACTCAACTGCTGACTGAGATGAGCCTAGTACACAGGATACACCATGAAAGACCTGATTGGCAGTGCCCCCATACAGCAGGAAGAAGTTTAGAGAGAAAAAACTACATCCATATTCCCAAACATTATTTATAAATGTTCTTTTACATTTAAAGGGGGAGATGATATAGATATGAATAATTTACATTGGTATAAATTTTGCTTTATTATAAATTTAAGGTCAATTTTGTTATATATATGTTTTTCTGCTCTTGATTAAGGTATTGTGATTGTGTAGTTCATTTAAAAATGTAACATATAATTAGGAAATATACGTTGTTAATGGATAACATCAATGATAGTCAAGCTTGTAGTCATGTTAGTTATATTTTCTATCTATATAGAGATATATTTCAGTTAGGTAGGCATTCTTCATATCTTTCAAAGATGGTAGAATATGGCATTTAATGTTTTAATAACTTAGGACTTTTCATGACAATGAGACACGTCTGCTCCTGGCAGCACCAATCTACTTCAAGAGGAAGATGGGCATCGAAGAGGCTCCTTATGGAGTTTGCTAGCCATTTGGGCAAGAAACTGCTCTTGCCTGGACTGTTGCATAAACTGGACACAAAAAACCCGCAGAGAGAGGACTGCTGAACTTGTCTAAAGGTGAAATGATCCTTCGGGGTTCCTGATTCATGAAAGAATCTGCAAGACATTATGCAGGATACAGAAGAAAGTGACTGAACTGTCTTTAAATTTTCCTGCTTCATGGAAATGTTTGCTGGATACTATGGGCCTGAAGGCCTAAGACGGATGTCCCAACGGTACAGAAAAACTTTGGGTGACTGTCCAAGCAGTGAAATGTCTCTGCCATTTCTAGAGTTTTAAAAGTTGCTTACTTCATGTTTACTTAGGTAATATTATATCCTTCTGGAGTCTTTGATTGAGTTGAAGAATAGATAGATAGTTATAGTTTTCCTTTGTCATGATAAAAGATAAAGTAGATATAAATATGGTAACTGTAGTTCTTGCTTGATAACTGTTTTGTTATATGTAATTTTACTATGTTAAAATGAAAGCCTTTCTTTTTCGTTTAAACAGAAAACGAGGAAATGGTGTAGGAGGTCCTTCTGTATTTCTGTTATTTTCATTTGTTGAATAAAGAGACTGCCTTGGCCTTTTGATAGGGCAGCCCTTAGGTGGGTGGAGTAGACAGAACAGAATTCTGGGATAGAGAAGGCAGAGTCAGAGAGAGCCGCCATGGAGTCGAGAGTCAGACATACTGAATCTTTCCCGGTAAGACCTCGACCTAGTGGTGACATACAGACTATTAGAAATGGGTTGAATCAAGATGTAAGAGTTAGCCAATAAGAGGCTATAACTAATGGGCCAGGCAGAGTTTAAATGAATACAGTTTCTGTGTAATTATTTTGGGTATAAGCTAGCCGGGCACCGGGAACGCAGCCCTCTCCTCCTTACGACACAAGGTCTACAGATGGGTAGAATCATTGCCAACTGTCCTCATCCAGTAGCTTGCATAGAAGCTTCTAGTACTGTGAAAGCTAGCCAGCACAGATACAACATGACCTTTAAATGTCCTATATCCCATGTGTATAGTGTGTTCAGAATCGTCCTACAATCTAATTCTCATGTGTAAATAAGGACATTGGCAGCAGTCCGTAATGTTTGACAGGAGCCCCCTTACTTCACAGCTCAGAGGGAACTGTCTCACAGTATTGGAATCTTTGCTTAGTCAACTTAATCTTCTGGGAGGAACATTATCCATGCATGCAGGGCTCCTTCATTCAGTTGTTTCACTTAGGCTTCCAAGGATGCAATTCCATTCATTAGGCTTGGTAGCAAGCCACGGTCCATGTGTAGAGGTCAGAGCATCATTTTCTGGATCATTTCCTTACCTTCCACCATGTGGTTTCCCAACATCAAACTCAACAGAATATGGCTGGCATCAAGCACCTTTACATGGTAAACTATTTAACCAGCCCCTCAAATGGTTTTAAACGACTTCAAATGTAGTATTTTTCCAAAAGGATTTTTTTCCTCCATGCTTAGTTTTGGTTAACCCTTTCCCCACCACCACAGTTCTCCCATTGCTGATTAAAACTTTCCACTTGCAAGATTTCCTTACCCCTTCCACAGTGCATTTCCTCTGCCATCCCACTTCCCTCCAGGCCTGTTCTCTAATGATCCATTTCATGCTTTCTGAGTTTTACAGGCACTCGAAATTAAAAACATTTATCTGGAAATTCAAAGCTTGGAACCACATGTAAGACAAATAATCCAATTAAAAATGGGGTACAGAACTAAACAGAGAATTCTCAGAAGAATCTCAAATGGCTGTAAGACATTTAAGGAAAGGTTCAACATCCTTAGCCATCAGAGAAATGCAAATCAAAACAACTCTGAGATACCATCTTACACCTGTCAGAATGGCTAAGATCAAACACACTAATGATAGATTATGCTGGAGAGGATGTGGAGTTAGGGGAGCACTCCTCCATTGATGGTGGGAATGCAAACTTGTATAAATCAGTATGGTGGTTTATCAGAAAAGTGGGAATCAACATACCTCAAGACCCAACAATACCGCTCTTGGGCATATACCCAAAGGATGCTCAACCATACTATAAGGACATTTGTTCAACTATAGTCATAGCTGCATTATTTGTTTATTTCTAAAACCTGGAAAAAATGCTCCTCAACCAAAAAATGGATAAGGAAAATGTGGTACATTTACACCATGGAATACTACTCAAGGGTAAAAAATAATGACATCTTGATAATTGCATGCAAATGTATGGAACTAGAAAAAAACATCCTGAGTGAGGTAACCCAGACTCAGAAAGACGAACATGGTATGTACTCACTCATAAGTGAGTACTAGCTGTAAAGCAAAGGATAATGAGTCTATAGTCCATGGTCCCAGAGAAGCTAAGTAACAAGGTGAGCCCTAAGAAAAACATACATAGATCCACATTAGAAAGGGGAAATAGATGAGATCACCTCACAAAATTGGGAGTATGGGGTGGAGGGAGAAAGGAGAATGGAAGGGGAAGAGGAGGGAAGAAGGATAGGAGACCTTGAGGGAATGGGATAGTTGAGAAGGAGGAAGGACAGAGATGAGAGCAAGGAAAGAGATATTTTGATTCAGGGAGCCATTATGGGACTAACAAGAAACCTGACACTAGGGAAATTCCCAAGAATCCACAAGGATGATCCCAGCTAAGACCCTAAGTAATAGAGGAGAGGGTGCCCATTCTGGCCTTGCTTTGAGTCAGATTGATGAATATCTTAAATGTCATTATAGAACCTTCATCCAACAACTGATGGAAACAGGCAGAGACCCACAGCAGAGCACTGGGCTGAGATCCCAAAGACCAGCTGAAGAGTGTGAGATGTGAGAATATGAACAAAGAGGTCAAGACCATGATGGGAACACCCACTGAAACAGTTCACCTGGGCTAATGGGAGCTCACCAACTCCAGCCAGACAGGGAAGGAACCAGCATAGGACTAAAAAAGACCCTCTGATGTGTGACAGTTGTATGACTGGGGCAGACTGTGGGGCCACTGGCAATGACACCAGGATTTATCCCTACTGCATGCACTGGCTTTTTGAGAACCCATTCTCTTTGGATGGATACCTTGCTCAGCCTAGATAGAGTAGGGAAAAGGCCTTGGACCTTCCCCAAAGCAATGTTCCTTACCCTCTCTGAGGAGTGGATGGAGTGATGTTTTCGCAGTGTAGGTAGAGGGAATGGAAGGAGGGGACGGAATGGGAACTGGGATTGGTATGTAAAATGAAATAGGATAGTTTGTTTTCTTTTAAAAAATTAAATTGAATTAAAAAATAAATGAATGGCAAAACATTAAAAGAAAAAGGAGGGGAATACAGGGAAGTCTGAGGTTAAAAAAAAGGGGGGGGAATGCTGTAATTGTATTCTAATTCAAAATTAAAGGAAAAAGTATTTCAGTGTTGAATACTAAATCAGAAGTGAATAATGACAACTAAAGTTTAACAGACAAGAAAATATAGATCTAGAATATTAAGACTAGGAATCCACAAAAGGTAAACTATTTAAAAAGGCTAGAATGAGAAATATAAAATGATATATGGTACAAGAAAACTAAGTCATTCGAGGAGAGAAACAAATGAAGCAACCACTGAGCATGCTGCAGATGGTGTCATTTGTCCAGACTGGCAGTGTGACCGCAGGGGATGGCAGAGGGCAAGTGAAGCTACACTACAAGTGGATTGCACAGCTGGTTCCATGGCTGACACCACTTCTCCATCAAGTGTGAGACCTGAGGTCCCATCCCCTGCACCCAGGTTAAAGCTTAGTGTCCTTGTGTATGCACCTGCAACTCCAGCACCGTGAGCCATAGAGTCACGGTGCCTGAGTCTTACTGGCTGCCAGAGGAGATCCAGGTTCAGTTAGAGCCTATGTCCTGGGAATAAGGTGCAAAGTGAGAAAACAGGGCACAAGATGACCCCCTCTATCCTCTTCATTGAATATTCACAGATGTGCATCCAGTATATATGTGGGCATACATTATACCATCCATGTACATATATAATAATATTATTTATGCTTGTATGTATAGGTATACTTATGTACATATATTTTTTCATATTTTTTATTTTTTTCCATTCAAAATTTTACACTTCCTCCCCTTCTCCCAGTCCCCTCCCGCTCCCCCACTAACCTTCCTCCCTCCCCCTGCTTCCTTAAGAGAGGGCATGGTACCCGGCCCTGTGGGAAGTCTAAGGTCCTCCCCCCTCCATCCTGGCCTAGGAAGGTTTGCATCCAAATAGACCAGGTTACCAAAAAGATAATACATGCAGAATAGATAGGTCCCAGTGCCGTTATTGATGGCTTCTCATTCTGCCCCCATTGGCAGCCACATTCAGAGAGTCCAGTCCCAGTCCAGCTGGATTTGGTGAACTCCCATTAGATCAGGCACACTGTCTCAGTGGGTGGACCAGCCCCTCGCGGTCCTGATTTCCTTGCTCATTTTCTCCCACCTTCTGATCTTCGACTGGACCTTGGGAGCTCAGTCCATTGCTCTGATGTGAATGTGGGTCTCTGTCATCTCCATCCATCAGATGAAATTTCTATGGTGATGATCAAGATATTCATCAATGTGACTATGGGACAAGGCTAGTTCAGGCACCCTCTCCTCTGCTGCCCGAGTACCTAGCTGGGGACATCCCAGTGGCACCTGGGATCCCCTCTAGAGCCAAGTATCTTGCCAATCCTAAAATGACTCCCTTAATGTAGATATCTTATTTCCTTCTCCAATATCCACCTTCCCTCCATCTCTACCCTCCCACTCCCCCAAGCTTGCAAAGTCCTTCCCTTCTCCCTTCCCCATCCCCCTTTCCCTTTCACCCACCCCCACCCCTACCTGCACCCCCGTGCTTCCAACTTTTGCCCGGCGATCTTGTTTGCTTACAATTTCCAGGAGGATCTATATATGTTTTTCTCTGGGTTCACCTTGCTATTTGGCTTCTATAGGCTTGTGAGCTATAAACTTAAGGTCCTTTGTTTATGGCTAGAGTCCACTAATGAGTGAGTACATACCATAATCATCTGAGTAGTAATCTAATATGTATATATTTCACACTTTCTTGATCCATTCTTCCATTGAGAGAAACCTAGGTTGTTTCCAGGTTCTGGCTATTACAAATAATGCTGCTATGAACAGAGTTGCACAAATGCTTTTGTAGTATGATTGGGCTTCTCTTGGGTATATTCCCAAGAGTGGTATTGCTGGATCCTGAGGTAGGTTCCCAATTTCCTGAGAAACTGTCACACTGATTTCCAAAAAGGTTGCACAAGTTTGCATTCCCACCAGCAATGGATGAGAGTTCCCCTTATTCCACATCCTCTCCAGCATAGGCTATCATTGGTGTTTTTGATTTTAGCCATTGTGACAGGTGTAAGATGGTATCTCAAAGTTGTTTTGATTTGCATTTCCCTGATGGCTAAGGAAGTTGAACATGACCTTAAGTATCTTTTGGCCATTCGAACTTCTTCTGCTGAGAATTCTCTGTTCAGATCATTACCCAATTTTTTAATTGGGATATTTAGAATTTTAATGTCTAGTTTCTTGAGTTCTTTGTATATTTTAGATCAGACCTTTGTCTGATGTGGGGTTAGTGAAGATCTTCTCCCATTCCGTAGGATGCCTTTTTGTCTTAATGACAGTGTCTTTTACTTTACAGAAGCTTCTCATTTTCAGGAGGTCCCATTTGTTCATTGTTGCTCTTACTGTCTGTGTCACTGGGGTTTTACATAGGAAGTGGTCTCCTGTGCCCATATATTGCAGGCTACTTCCTATTATCTCTTCTATCAGGTTCAGTGTTGTCAGATTTATATTGAGGTCTTTAATCCATTTGGATTTGAGTTTTGTGCATTGTGACAGATAAGGATCTATTTTCATTCTCCTACAGGTTGACATCCAGTTATGCCAGCACCATTTGTTAAAAATGCTTTCATTCTTCCATTGTATAATTTTAGCTTCTTTGTCAAATATGAGGTGTTGATAGGTTTGTGGATTAATATCCAGGTCTTTTATTCAATTCCATTGGTCAACGTCTCTGTTTCTATGCCAGTACCAAGCTCTTTTCATTACCGTAGGTCTGTAATAGAGTTTGAAGTCAGGGATGGTAATGCCTCCGTCAGTTCCTTTATTGTATAGGATTGTTTTGGCGATGCTGGGCTTCTTGTTTTTCCATATAAAGTTGCTTATTGTTCTCTGAAGGTCTGTGAAGAATTTTGTTGGGATTTTGATGGGGATTGCATTGAAACTATAGATTGCTTTTGGTAGAATTGCCATTTTTTACTATATTGATCCTACCAATCCAGGAGCATGGGAGATCCTTCCATTTTCTGGTATCCTCTTCGATTTCTTTCTTCAAGGTCTTAAAGTTCTTGTCAAATAGATCTTTCACTTCCTTGGTTAGTGTTACCCCAAGATACTTTATGCTCTTTGTGGCTATCGTGAAAGGTGATTTTTCTCTGATTTCCCTCTCTTTTTCTTTATCCTTTGTTTATAGGAGGGTTACTGATTTTTTTGAGTTGATCTTGTATCCTGCCACTTCACTGAAGGTATTTATCAGCTGTAGAAGTTCTTTGGTAGAGGTTTTGGGGTCACTTTTGTACTCGGCTGGGCTGGGACCCACTTACCATTCCAGATGTATCTGCCAGCACTCGATCAGGGCCACTAGCTGGCAGTCAAAAGGGCGGGCTTGGTAGAAGAAGCCCTCTCCGTGAAACAAGGGAACCCCTGCAGCCCTGCACTCACCCTTCCCCCAGAGCCTCAGCCCAGAAGCAGGCTGAGTTCGGTGAACCTAGGACCCCGCAGATGGAAAGGGGTGCCTGGATGCAAACTGAGGGGATCTATAATAATAATAATATTAATTTAAATACGTAATACTAAATATATGAAAATCTTTAAGTAAAATATGTTAAAGAAGTACATTCAAACTCACAATTAGTGCAAATCAATACCTTGGCTACCTATAGACTGTAGAATTCATAGGAATGTCAGATCTGAGTATATCCTAACCACATGAAATGCCAAATTATATGTGAGAATCATAGAGTATATTGTAGATAACAATGAAACACATGTGGGCGAAAGGATCCAAGGCAGTTAGAATACACATAAAACTCCTAATTATGATCCAAATGACCCACTTATAAAACAAAGCAAAAATCTAATCATTTCTATCTTAAATGCTATGCCATGACATAACTTGGAAACAGAGAAGTTAAAAGAGACAAAAAGAGTGAGAGAAAATCTGTGTTGTTTTCCTTGTTTATAATATGAAGAATTTGTGAGCCAGACATCTCCACAGGTAGAGTGACTTGATTGTGAGTTCATCCTTGTTCAGCCTTGTCTTCAAGCTGGAGAAATGGGTCAGTGGGGTACATACTCTGGACAGGCAAGAGTTGGAGGCTCTAAAGCCCACAATAAAACACAGTACAATTGCATGTGCCTGTGGTTTGAAAGCAGAGAAAACCAGGAATTTCTCGGGCAGACAGTGTAGCTGAAAGTACAAGCTTCATGTTCACTGAGGGACCTTATTTTAAGGCACTGATAGAAAAAGATACCTTGCTTTCACCTCTGGCCTCTGCTTGTGCACATATCTGGATATTTCACACATGCATACACACACAAACTCACACCTAATACATTCACACTTATACACTGTATATGCACATATACACCACATTCACTTGTACGCACCACATATACACACACAACTCACACATACACACGTGTGCATACATATGCATATATATCATATACAAATGCAACATACTGACATGAACCAGAAAGAACTAGAAAGAAAAGTGGTCAAAAAAAGGCAAGGTGTCAAGTGGTAGGGATGAGGATGAGGAATAAAAATGATAAAAGCAATACTTGGGAGCTGAAATTCTTGAATAGACTGATGACATAAGCCTAACAAGTCTGTGAAAAAGGACAGCATCCTCTAGTCTATCTGAAGTGGGAAAATGACCGCAGCCCTGGCAGTGCCTGTGGTTTCTTTGGTGCCGGTGGTGAGTGCCTGCAGGGCGATCTCCAAGAAGACTGAGGTGCCTGGAATGGTGAAGGAGGAAGAGGCACCACTGCTGATCACTGATTAGGAGCCTACCCCAACTTCCTGCCCCCTGTGGAGCTGGAGTTGCCTGCTGAAGAGTGCAGCTGGGCCCGGTTCTTCTCCTTCCAGGTTCTGCTGTCCATGCACCAGCAGCTGTGCTTGGCAAACTCACAGCTGGGGCCATGTCTGATGGTCTTCCCCCAAGAGCCCTCTGGCACGTGCACAGTGCTCTTCGGGGGTACGCCCCCCCTAGAAGACCAAGCAGGAGATCAATGCTCTGTGTTACCAGCTCCAGGTGTACCTGGGCCACGGCCTGGACAAGTGCAGTTTGAAGATCATTTCCCAGGTGCTCTTCACTGAGACCCATAGGGAGAGACAGGCAGGGAGAGTGTGTTAGGGCTTAGGGCTTAGGGGTTGGGGCATTTTTGCTGGGAGACTAATCACTCACTTCTTCCTTTGTTTCAGGTGGTGTTTTGCTATAGGGGCTATTCTTCTGATTCATTCAGGTGATGTTATGTATGCATTTTTCTATGGCCTAACAGTGATAATGTACATGAATAACATATGTGTGTATTTCTGTGTGTGTGCATCAATGTACATATCTATATGTTTTATGTGTATATATATTATGTGAACAAGTAAATCAAATGAAATTAAAAGGCTCATGAATCTCTCCATAGGCAGCTGTCTCTCCTTTCCTAGGTTGCTGTTCCAGAAGTCATGACACACACTAGGCATGGAGCAAGAATTACATATAACCTATTTGAAAGAGTAACTACACATCTACATAAAATTTTCCTCTTCAAAAAAAAATTTCCTCTTCAGGTAAAAACAGTGACACAATATAGAGAAAATGCAGGCATTATATGAATAATGCAGAAGATATTAGAAGCTATATTACATAGCTCTAGTAATAAAACCCTCATGATATTGTCAAAACTAGAAACTTGTTTGCCTGTGGGGTGGTCTTCGAGAAGATCAAGGTCCCTGAAATGGGGAGGGAGGAAGAATTCGTGATCCCTTTTCTTGATGATCCTTAGCGAATAGTTATTTTTCCATCTGTCAGCATTCAAACATCTAGGGTCTCCTGAATTTTTGAAGATGAGTACTTTCCTGCAAAGACAAGAACAGAACCCTGGCCCAACTCTTACGAGGTTTCTTTACCAACTGTATGGTTGTCACCATTGTGGATGAGCTGTCATTTCTTTTTCAAGAGGTTTCTCCTTTTCAAATCAAAACTTTATTAACTTTGATGATATCCGAGCTTTTCTTCTCCTGTGGAAACAAGAGCAAAACCCCATCCCCAACGTAGCACATCTCCTGGTTGCCATTGCGAGGTCAGCACATCCTTGAAATAAACTGGTTGATTTAGGTCAGCAGATTTTTCCATTATCTAATGTCTTTCTGCTGCTGCTGTCCCTTTCTCATTAGTGTTAAGAAAATTCAAGTTTAATAAAGGATTATGTAATCTATTTCTGGGGGTATTTTCCACCCCTTTCTGTTTGTTTAACATATCCTTTATAGTTCAATTTGATCTTTTTATAACTGCTTGACCTGTAGGATTGTGTGGTATACCTGTAACATGCTTAATATTATAATAAGCAAAAAGCTGTTTTATTTTCTTAGAAACATATGCTGGATCATTATCTGTTTTTATTTGTGAAGGTATACCCATGATGGCCATAACTTCTAATAAATGTGTAATTACTGAATCAGCCTTTTCTTAGCTTAAAGCAGCTGCCCACTGAAAATCTGAATAAGTGTCAATGGTGTGGCGTACATATTTTAATTTTCCAAATTATGCAAATTGGAACACATCCATTTGCCAGATTTCATTTCTTTGAGTACCCTTTGGGTTGGTCCCCGCAGGTAGCAGTGTTTGGTTATAGAAAAAACAAGGAGGGCATTGCTGTAGGAAGTCTTACAGCCATTGGTTACCCGCCCACTGGGGCGTGGCCTCTTATACTATATATGCCGATGTAGAGCATGCGTCTGGCCTCACCGTTCAAGCTGATGATTCTGATTTGTGAGTCTGCCCCTAAATAAATAACCATCTATTTCTCAATTCTGAGCTAGAGTGGGATTTCTTTTAAGCATCCTTCTTCAGTGCATCTCTTTAAAATCTCCTTAGCTTGTTGCCATGTAATGGAAAACTCTTTCTTTAAACCTTTGCTATTGACATGATGTTTTTTATGAAATTCTGAGGCCTGCAACATGCTTCCAATCAATAATTGATCAATTTCTGCATTACCTACGGCTAGAGGACCTGGCAGGCCCATATGGGATCAGATGTGTGTTATGTTTATAGGACAAAGCCTATTTCTGATTTTGTCTTACACCTAAATGAATAATGAAGTCAGTTCTGTTTCATCTGGTATAAATTCAGTGGTTTCAATATGCAAGACAACTCTTTCTGCATATTGTGAGTCAGTAACTATACTGAGAGATTCTTTAAAAATCCCTTAGTACCATAAGAATAGCATATGATTCTGCGTCCTGGACAGAATTATAAGGGCTTTGTTCCATCTTACTTAATTCTTCTGAGTTGTAACCTGCCTTCCCTGATTTATTTGCATCAGTATAAAATGTACAGGCTCCAGTTATTGGTGCATCATGTACAATTTGGGGAAGAAGCCCTGTTCCTGCGCTGAGGTCAGAGATCCAGAGGGGTGAGTGTGTGCACGCCCTGCCGGAAGGTCCCCAGAAAGGAGTGTGGGCACCTCCAGCCCCTGCTGCAGGGGCTTCTTTATTCCACACGACCCTGCTCTCCCCCCGCAAGTTCGCCCTTTCCTCTGTGGGGGTCCTTGGCCCCCCAGGAGTCCCTGTTCCTGTGCTGAGATCAGCAATCCAGAGGGGTCCTTAGCCCAGGAACAGATCCTGCTCCTGCACTGAGGAAATCCAGCCAGAGGGCACTCCTTTCCATCCTTGGGGTCCTTAGATCCACCAGCACAACCAGCTCCTGTACCGTGAAGCCCTAAGAGAGGACAGACCAAGAAAATTCTCCAAGTACACTGTCACTCACAGCAAAGATTGGATCAAGATGCCAAGACTCTCCTGGTTGTATTTGAAGGAACAGATGGGAAGGTGCCAATGCAAGAATTCCTCCAACAACCTGAAAAGCATCATGACAACACCAGAATCCAGTGAGCATGCAACAAGACTTGAACACCCTATTCCAGAAGAAGTAGAAGAAAATGACTTTAAAGGTTACTTAATGAAAATGATGGAGACCTTTAAAGAGGAAGTGAAAAACTCCCTTAAAGGAATGGAGGAGAACACAAACAAAAAGCTGAAAGAAATTAATAAATCCCTCAAAGAAACCCAAGAAAACCAAGAAAAAGCAATTAAACAGGTGAAGGAAACAGTTCAAGACTTGAAGATTGAAATAGAGGAAATAAAGAAAACACAAGCCGTTGGAACTCTGGATATGGAAAATCTGGGTAAACGAACAGGAACTACAGAGACAAGTATAACCAACAGAATACAAGAGATAGAAGAAAGAATCTCAGACACTGAAGAGACGATAGAGGAAATAAACTCATTGATTAAAGAAAACAACAAGTCCAACAATTTCTTAACACAAAACATCCAGGAAATCTGGGACACCATGGAAAACCAAACCTAAGAATAATAGGGGTAGAAGAAGGAGAAGAATTACAGCTCAAAGGCCCAGAAAATATATTCAACAAAATTATAGAAGAAAACTTTCCCAACCTAAAGAAGGATATTCCTATGAAGGTACAAGAAGCATACAGAATGCCAAATAGACTGGATCAAAAAAAAATCCCCTCACCATATAATAATCAAAACACAAGACATACAGAATAAAGAAAGAATATTAAGAGCTACAAAGGAGAAAGGTCAAGTAACATATAAAGGTAAACCTATCAGAATTACACCTGACTTCTCAATGGAAACCATGAAAGCCAGAAGGTCTTGGATAGATGTGCTGCAGACACTAAGATACCACGGATGCAAGCCCAGACTACTATACCCAGCAAAGCTTGCATTCACCATTGATGGAGAAAACAAAATATTCCAGGTGAAAAACAGATTTAAACATTACATAGCCACAAACCCAGCCCTACAGAAAGTACTAGAAGGAAAACCACAAATCAAGGAGGCCAACAACACCCACAGTAGCACAGACATCTGGCAACCATCTGCCAGCACAACTCAAAGAAGAGAAACACACACATACTACCACCAAAAAAAAAATAATAACTGGAATTAATAATCACTGGTCATTAATATCACTTAATATCAATGGACTCAATTCATCTATAAAAGGCACAGGTTAAGAGAATGGATAAGAAAACAGAATCCAACATTCTGCTGTTTACAAGAAACACACCTCAACAACAAAGACAGACATTATCTCAGAGTAAAGGGTTGGGAAAAGGTTTTTCTATTTTTTTTCCATATTCTTTTATTTTTTTTTCCATTCAAAAAAAATTTACATTTCCTCCCCTTCTCCAAGTCCCTTCCCTCTCCCCCCCACCACCCACTGCTTCGTTAAAAGAGGGTATGGTGTCCTGCCCTGTGGGAAGTCCAAGCCCCTCCCCCCTCCATCCTGGCCTAGGAAGGTGTGCATCCAAATAGACTAGGTTCCCAAAAAGATAATACATGCAGAAGAGATAGGTCCTAGTGTCATTGTTGATGGCTTCTTATTCTGCCCCCATTGGCAGCCACATTTAGAGAGTCCAGTTTGATCATATGCTCATTCAGTCCCGGTCCAGCTGGATTTGGTGAGCTCCAATTAGATCAGGCACGCTGTCTCAGTGGGTGGTCCAGCCCCTCATGGTCCTAACTTCCTTGCTCATTTTCTCCCACCTTCTGCTCTTCGACTGGACCTTGGGCGCTCAATCCATTGCTCTGATGTGAATGTGGGTCTCTGTCTCTATCTCCATCCATCAGACGAAATTTCTATGGATGTGATCAGGATATTCATCAGTGTGACTATGGGACAATGATAGTTCCGGCACCCTCTACTCTGCTGCCCAAGGACCTAGCTGGGGACATCCCTGTGGACACCTGGCTTCTCCTCTAGAGCCAAGTATCTTGCCAGTCCTAAAATGACTCCAATAATGTAGATATCTTATTCCCTTCTCCAATATCCACCTTTCCTCCATCTCCACCCTCCCACTCCCCCAAGCTCTCCCCAGTCCTTCCCTTCTCCCTTCTCCTTCCCCCTCTCCCCTT